>JAJOZX010002833.1:60000-282500 GCA_023014485.1 Bathynomus jamesi | reverse complement strand
TATTATATGAGAATATATATATATATATATATATATATGATGAATATATTATAATAATATATATGCTGAATATATATATATTCATATATATATATATATATGATGAATATATATATTCATCACATATATATATATATATATGATGAATATTAATATATATATATATATATGATGATATATATATATATATATATATGATGAATATAGATATATATATATAATATATGATGAATATATATACATACATATATATATATATGAATATATATCTATATATATATATATATATATATATCAATATATAATGATGATATATATATATATATATATATATATATATATATATATATATGATGAATATATATATATATATATATATACATATATATATATAATAAATGAGGAATATATATATATATATATATATATATATATATATATATATGATGAATATATATATATATAATATTATATTATATATATATATATGATGAATATATATATATAATGATGAATATATATATAGATATATATATATATATATATATATATATATATATACAGTAGTCCCACAAAAAAGTACACCCAACTTAGATTGCACTAACTCCTCCAAAAAATTGAGATATTCGGATCTGTTTGTTTGATTTAATATGGCAAATTATTCTTTGTTAACTTTCAAATTTATTCATGTTTAAACGATTTAGTGTTTAAACATCTGCTTTTAACTGAAGGGTACAGCAAAATGGGTTGCGCGGAATGATCATTTCTCCCAGCCAGATAGCTCCTATTGCTTTAACAGTTTAACCAATGTGCTACTTTTTACGTCGAAGGACATTGCAAATATTTTTTTAAAATAATTAAAAACCGATTTAATCGTATTTGGTGGGTGCAAGACGGAGCTCTTGCTCACAGGAGAGTTATTGTGAAGGAACGCTTGCAGGAAGTCTTCCACCAAAGAGTAATTGCTACAGGCCATGACATTGAATGGCCTCCCAGAAGCCCTGACTTGATCCCGTGTGATTACTTTTTATGGGATCATTTGAAAAATAGAGTATTTGCATCACAACGTATCAATTTAGATGATTTGAGGACTCGCATCACAGCTGAAATCAACTTGTTAAAAGACAATCCAGATCTTATGAAAAGATGATGGGGAAGATGAGAGCTCGACTCCAGATTTGTATCGATAGGAATGGCGGTCATGTTGAAAGAAAACGAAACTAAACATAACTTTTGTAATAAGGAATAAAGAAAAATCTGCTTTATCTTATTAAAATTGTTAAAGTATCTATTATTATGTATTTGTCTTTTCATTACATCGATAGCACACACATTATTTTTTCATTGACCAATTTTGCGCAATCCATTTTGTTGTACCCTTCAGTTAAAAGCAGATGCTTAAACACTAATTCGTTTAAACATGAATAAATTTGAACGTTAACAAAGAATAATTTGCTATATTAAATCAAACAAACAGATCCAAAATATCTCAATTTTTGGAGGAGTTAGTACAATCTAAAGTTGGGTGTACTTTTTTGTGGGACATACTGTGTATATATATATATATATATATATATATATATATATATATATATATATATATACTAAATAAATATAATACATATGAATTAATACTTAGTATATATGAATTAATAATTAATATATATGAATTAATACTTACGTGAGATACTATTCCTAAGCTCTTGAAGTTTGAGCGAACTTAAAACCGTCCTCCAACAAATTTAAACTTGATATGATGCATGAGTAAATGATTTGTCTGATTCACAAACCGCATTATACAAGAAATCGAACAATTGCATCATCCTCTGAAAGGTGGGCGGAGTCAATGTGGCGTGACTGCCGCGTCCTCTAAAAATGAAGCGGGTAGAAAATGATTAGCTAATTAATTAGTTGAAAATGTGAAAATCATAGCGTCCTCTTATTATACACTGAATCGACAGATATTTTGCACAAAATCACTTCACATCTAAAGGAATAAGAGCAGCCATGTGGAGAGCATTTCCAACTATTTTGAAATTTTAGCCCAAATTCTGGACCACCCTACAGTGTATATGAAAATGAAAAGGTTTATTGGCAGACTATAGTCCATATAACAAATATTATTAATACAATGACAGTTCATATACTAAGGATAGAAATATATACAACTGATTAGAAATGGCAGGACTCATGGATAGCTTCGATGATCGGGTTGGTTGATTTTTTTAATTCTTTGCATTAGACTGTATTGAGCACGTCTTGTTACCTCCGGGAAGCTCGGAACGTTGCGGGTAGCAAACATTTGCGAAGCTGAGCATCTCGGGGGTATTTTATGTAAGTCTAAAAGACCTGTTGTACAGCAAATTTAGGGTTCTGCCAGAACCTTTTTTATAATTCACCCAGAGTTGCTGTCCGTTTATATTACTGCAGAAAGTACGAAAGAAAGTGTCTTTAGCTTCACTTGTACAGAATCGAAAGTTCCTTCTGGTCATATTCGCTGGTAATCGTTTGACTCAAATACTTAAACTCTTGTACTTCCTCAATTACTTCACCATTCATTTTAAACCTTATATCAGCTTTTAGGATGAAATTGCACGACCTTAGTTTTTGTAACATTAAAAAGAATATCATGTTTCTGCGAATACACTTCGGAGACTTTTAGTAGCCGATCCAGACCTCTAACAGAGGGACTTATTAACACCATATAATCGGCATAAACTAAGTTATTTATCCTTGTGTTATCTATACAACATCCCACTGTTGCCTCATTAAGTGAAACAATTAATCCGTCGATATACACATTAAACAGCATAGGGGAGAACAAGGAGCCTTGTCTCACCCCGCAAGAGAAGCCAAACCACTCGGATAGTACATTGCCCCCACCTAACAGTGAAAGACTGGTGGGAATACCAAAATTTCAATAAATTTAATATGTACATGGAAACCTTCCTGTCTTCTAGTTTTGCAAATAAAATATTGTGGTTCACCCTATCATATGCCTTACTTATATCTAGGAAACAGCTATAAATAGTTGAATTACTGTCAATGTATTTAGATATTGTTTCTTTAAGTACATAGATGCACAGGTCAGTTGAGTGGGACCTTTTAAAGCCAAACTGATTAGATGTCCATAGGAAATCATTTAATCGAAGTAGCAAGAGTTTTTCTAGTAGTTTCGAGAAGCAGGAAGCGACAGCAATAGGCCTGTAATTACTGCTGGACAGAATGTGTCCGTACTTATTTTTTGACCAGGGGCAAGATATATACCCTCATGAACTCTGTATGGGATAGAGCTATGAGCAAGCATGGCTGATAGGAGCAATGATATATGCAGACATACTACGTCATTTGCATATTTTAAGTGCTCATTCGATAAGTCATCTACCCCTGACGCAGAACCAGTCTTGAACTCTTTAATTAACCTCTTTACTTCAGAAAATGATATCAAATTATTTTCCCTTGTCCCTCCCACAATCGTTTCGCTGCAATCTATCTTAAGATTATCCCTACTCACACTGTTAAGAATGTTAGAATAGTGGTTTTTCCACAGCTTTGCAATTTCATACTTCAAACCCCATCGATTGTCGGAGGGAGGACATTTTTGACACCCGTTTGATTCTTAACAAATTTCCAAAAATTTTATTATCGTTATTTATACGAGCTTCACAGGCTTTTGATGCTCGAATAGACTTCTTCCTGTTTACATCGCCTTATGGCCGCCTCATACTGACCCCTACTTCTACACATATTCATGTATACTGGTCCTAATCTGGGTCTACCATGAAAGCACCACAAATCATAGGCGTCTTTCGATTCCCTCTTCAGGGGGGCAATAAAATCATTCCATCCAGGAATAAGCGTATATGTTACGCATAATGTGGATAGTTGCCTAATGTTGACATTATGCAAGATATTGCCTAACTGCCTAGTGTTGATACACTAACATGTTACCTAACCTAACCTAATTTTAGGTAACATGTTACGCGTAAGGTGGCAATTTCTAATATCAACATTAGGCAGCTATCCACATTACGCGTAACAGATATATACACACATTAATGAAAACATATTAGTTACGTAAATGCATTAGGAATGAAAGAATCGTATTTTGAGGCACAAATCTTATGTAATTGTGTATATTTTTCATTATTTCACGCGTATTCTTTCGTTTGACTTTACAATGAGAAATATATTACAATTGAGATCTTTACATAATGTAAGAATCAAAGATTATTTCGAGTTTCCTCACAAGGTCATAAGATCATCGGGAACAAAACTCTGAGATAACAGTGTAGGTTCATTAAATCTCTTGTGGAACACTTAAACCTTGTCAACTGTACTTAAAAAATAATAGTATAACTAAGCTTGAATGTACAGTATTTAAAGAACATTTAATACACTGAAGGTATATCGCAATTAATATGAAAGGTCTTCTTTAATTCCAAAAAGAGTAAAAATTTTTTTTTTTTTTTTTACGTAACTCTTCTTGTCAAGAAGAGAACCGATCGATCTACTTTTGATCTACATTCGATTTACTAAAAGGATACTCTTCAAATACTTTATTACTTGAAGAGTACGCTTAAGCTCATTTATAGTCTTGATTTTAAAGTGAATAGAGAGGACAGGAGTAAGAGAAGTGTAAAATAACGCTACATACAACAAACAGGTAAAATGGACTGAGGGAAAGCTTAAATGAACATGAAAAAAATTCGCCAAATTAATAAGTTGCAAATTTCAAATCTGTTCAATAATTAATTGAAATACTAGTAAATTAATGTAGGCTACTGGGCAAACATCATCTTGAAAAGACAAGTAGTTAAGTCAGCTTTTACCGATATAATTCTTGAATTCAACCTGTCAAAGGCTACGTTATGGCCACGTCACAACACCGCCCCGTTAGATCAGCGATGTTGAATCTGTTCAGTAGTTGGATGGGGAACCATTTCTGCGTCCAGATGATATAACGACCCGTAGTTCGGGTCCCACGTAAAGCTGTAGGTCCCTTCTGTCACATAACCTTTGCCGCTACGAAGGAGATTAAACAGCCCCAAACATAATTATGATCACATGACCAACCTATCAAAAAAGAATTACCGATTTAATCCGGTGACGATAAGAGCCGAAGTCTGTGGCTTAAAATACCTTGAAGCAATCCTACTTCTTATAAACTCTAAACTAAAGGAAAACTAAACAATTCGCTGAACACAAATTCGTCCTAACTTGTAATTTTGTCCTCCAATCCATTACATTTTTCACTTAAGCGTACTCTTCAAGTATAAAGTATTTGAAGAGTATCCTTTCAGTAAATCGATTGTAGATCGAAAGTAGATCGATCCGTTCTCTTCTTGACACGAAGAGTTTTGTAAAAAAAAAAAAAATTACCTTTTTTGGGAATTAAAGAAAACCTTTCATATTACTTGCGATATACCTACAGTGTACTAAATGTACTCTTTCTTTAAATACTGTACATTGAAGCTTAGTTATACTTTCATTTTTTAAGTACATTTAAGAAATAGTAGAGAGAGATGCTTAGAGAAACATTTTAGCAGTGTAGAGCAAAATTGGCGTTTCGCGAAATTTTTATCTTTCCTTTGTAGCAGAGGTCTCAAACACGCGGCCCTCGAACGTTCCTGATGCGGCCTGCAAGAAATCGAATGAACTACATTCCGCATAACATTGATTCTCGAACTGTGATTGCCAAATTCACAACAACGTATTACGTATTGATCACTTTTTTAACTAACTTAACCTGCTGTTATTTAACTTATACGTGTATTGATGTGAATAATGTTAATATGAATAAGTTTTAAAAATGAGGGGGGGGGAAACCTACGAATTATTCCTGGACTGTTTAACTTTAATCTTGGCCCGCGGGCACTGCCAGGCAGGCCTACGTGTTGTATTGCGCTATGCAGCTGAAATGAGTTTCACAACCCTACTTTAGAGTGTAGTATATAAGAATCCCCGCTATAATTTATTTCTTCTCATTGCAAGGCCTTAAGCCCAAGTGAAGCGTCGTCTACACTGTCATTTAAGATTTTTATCTTCTAAAGACAATGCTTTTCGTGGCTAAATTGCAACATGGCTTCCTGTAGATTGGCGAAGTTAATCAACATTGGGTCTGGGTAGTAGTTGGATGGGAGACCGTATTTTGAGTTCAAATGATTTAGCGACCCTCAGTTCGCAAAGCCGTAGGTTCTTCCAGTCACATGGCCTGTTGTTGTTACAAAGGAGGCTAAACACAATCATATATATACAGGGTGTTTCATAACACGTGGGACGCACGTCAGGATGGATTCAGGACCTAAAAACAATGAAAAAAGCTTATATAAACATATGCCCGAAATCGCTTTGTTTCCGAGTTACAGCCCGTTATATGTTCCAGCAAGTATCCGCCTTACCTTTAAAGGAAGTGCTCAAAATGACCGCCTTGCGCTTGAATACACGCCTGAATATGCCTCGTCATAGACTGCCTAACGCGTTAGTAGTATAGCCGCAAAAGGGTAGAGTGCAAGAATGTTGCAAGTGATTACGTAATGTTGCAAAGGGGGTGGGGTGTTGCAAAAAAAATAGAAAGAAAAAAAAGAAAAAAAGAAAAAAAACCAAAGGGCCCTTTGTTGCCAACCGGGGTTGCAAGGGGCATGCAACTTGGACGTGGAGTTCTCCCCCAAGCTATTCCCCCCAAAGGGCCAGAAAGGAGAGAAAGGAGGAGAGGTGTTCACCTGGCAGGAGCCAAGTGCATATTAAGACTTCAGCCGAGTAGGCGTTGTTTTATAGGCTCCTAATCAGCCAGTTGGCTGAGCCAAGGGGGGAGGGGTACACCTGAAGGAGAGAGAGAAGGGAGAGAGAGTAGTTGCCTTTGATTGCAAGGCATGCAACTTGGAGGCGGAGTTCTCCCCCAAGTTATTTTTCGTTTACCTAACTAAGAGGCCTCTAAGGGGTTTTCCCAAAGGGCCAGAAAGAGAAGGACCAGAGGTCCTTGCTCGGCTGGAGCCGAGCTTGAATGACTCCGTCAGTCGTCTCTCGGTCTTTTATAAACCTCTATTCTGGCTGAGTTGCCAGATAGCGCCATGTATGCAGTTGCTGAATTGCCAGATCACGCCATGTATTCAGGTGCTGTGTTGCCAGATCGCACCATGTATGCAGTTGCTGAGTTGCCAGATCACGCCATGTATTCGGGTGCTGAGTTGCCAGATCGCACCATGTATTCCAGATAGCGCCATGTGTTCCAGATAGCAAAAAAACATATATTAATCATCCATTTAAATAGTGTACCACAATATATGATGGTAGATGAATCCAATTAAATTCTGTTTATTAAATAAATAATTTTTACACACTTAATCTTTATTATAAATATTTAAGTCACGAATAACGAAAATTTACGAAACAATTCATTTAAAAGTTGAAATTAGCCTTAACACAATCCGTTATAACGGGGTCGGTTTCGAAGAACACCTGATGGTTGAAGACCTTCCCCCCAATCCCTGATAAGCCTCCCTTCACTCTCCTCTCTCTCGTTCCCCTTCACTCCAAATCTTAACTTTCACACACACACACACACACACACACACACACACGCGCGCGCGCGCGCGCCCCGGAAACCAATGCATTTTTCATCTCTCCGTGGAGCAGAACGAATCACACGTGCTCGCCTTGATGAATTTAATGTTAATGAAATCGTCAAGTAGAATATTATGGTCTATTACATCAATCACCTTACTCAAATCCACCGCCAATACCCTCAATTTAGTAATAATAACAACTATCTCTCATACACTATATATATATATATATATATATATATATATATATATAAATGGACTTTCACCGAATTAAAACATCACTAAGCAGTTAAAAGAATTCGCTCTATTATCATATTCACAAATCTACACACACACACGCCTGTATATATATTATGAAAATCAGGAAAAATACCAAATGTATATTAATTCAAATGATGCTAAACGTATATTATAAGAAATTAAGTTATATTTTTAAGTCCGAAATTCTCGAATTTAAAGGCACTCTTTTTATATTTTCCATTCACCGAAGCATGGTCCTGCATGCCGATTAATATCCTTTTAGGAAGATTTCCCATATGTGTGTCTATTTTGTTTTGGTAAGCCTTTCAAAAACAAAAATATTACGCGCTTTTCACCTTAAAGTGTCGATGACGAGGATGAAATAAAAGGTAGGACGCGAGCCTACATTTGTCAAATTAGCTCAGACGAAACACACACACAAATCTTTCAACCCTATATATATATATATATATATATATTATATATATATAAATGAACTTTCACCGAATTAAAACAAATCACTAATCAGTTAAAAGAATTCGCTCTATTATCATATTCACAAATCTACACACACACACACACCTGTATATATTACGAAAATCAGGAAAATGCCAAACGTGTATTAATTTAAATGAAACTAAACGCGCATTAATTTAAAAGAGATGAATTTTGTCCTTTTAAGAGAATTATTTATTATAAGAATTTAATTACTCAATATAAGAAATTAAACATTAAACATCACACACACACACACACACACACACACGCACGCACACACACACACACACACACATCCCGGAAACCAATGCATTTTTTCATCTCCGTGGAGCAGAACGAATCACACGTGGTCGCCCCTGGAGACCTTTTGAAAGGATTCTATGTCAAGGATTTTTGGTACGAACTTGCTCTTCTAACTTTCCGTGCCTTTGACTTGTAATTAAGAAATGATTTTATTAAAGGCGCTGGCTATTTTTCTTGCAAACTTGTACGGTATCAGCTTTAGTTTATTGAAATGAATGAATAAAAATGGAAAGGTATATTATTATCATTATCATTATCGTGCATTTTTCAAAATTAACACAGATTTTCGTCAGAGGAAGATATGGTAAACAATTCAAAACGCACGTTCGTCCTCCCTCGCTCCCCACCACTCATCTGTGATTGTATATATAATAAACGAAAGAATGCTCTTTTAAAAATATAATTAGAGGATATATATATATGTATATATATATATATATATATATATATATATATATATATATGGAAGGGCTGTAGTATCTCGTTTCGCCGAAATAAAGTCAAAACAATCGATCGTATTCGCAAATCTACACACACACACATCCCGGAAACCAATGCATTTTTTCATCTCTCCGTGAACAGAAAAAATATTACGCGCTTTTTCACCTTAAAGTGAATTAAAGCAATTTTACGAAAAGAATAGGAATTTCAGAATTAAGTTAACATTTATACATAAATACAAGGTTAGAAGCTTTATCAACTCCTAATTTATTTCTCAATGATAACCTATATTTTTAATATAATTAATTAATTTTCTTTTTATCATAACTCAGCCGAGCAACGATGTTAAGCAACGTTGGAATCCAAAGGATACTTCCCTTACACTTTCCTCACCAGCGAGACTTTAAACTACGTAGGCCCACCACCGCCCAAACATTATTTTGACTGTATGGATGAACGTGAAGACTTTGATCGATACTACAACAGTTTTAATGAAAGTAACCCTTATAATATAGCTGATGAATGTGAGCGTTATTGCGTGAACGATGTGCGCGTGCTTAGAGTATGTTTCCAGGCCTTTAGAAGAATGTACATAACCCGTTTCAAATGCGATCCACTGCAAGTAGCATTCAGAATTTTTCTATCACCCATAGTTTTCGAGAAAATAATATTTCCATTTACTCAGAGTTTCCCGCAGATCTTATAAACTCCTCCTAAATACCAGTAAAACAAATTTCATGATTTTACTAATAAAATAAGTGTATATCTTGATAAATTTAATGTTCATGAAGTCGCCTTGGCAATTTCCAGTTCCGAGAAAAAGACAAAGCCATTTCTCTCTTTGTGCATATATATTATTAAAAATGTTAATTGTTCCAAGACTATTTATAAAAGAAAATGGGATTTTGGCACAACTTGCAATTATGTATTATCTACAACTTGCTTATTGTAATTTTAAATATGTTATGAACGTTATACGCGTCACTATTAAATGTCATTTATATTTTTTTTACTTTCGATTTGATTTTGGATTGTGTGTTTCAGCTTTGTAATTTTAATTTTTATTATTAAACAGTTTTAATTTTGTACTTTAGATCTAGCTATCCACGTTTATATATTTTTGTCATTAACACATTTTTATCAGGCATTGAAATGCGATAGAGTCCCCCGAAACAGCGGATGCTGCCAAATATAATAACTTTTCTGCGCTACGTCATCGTCTTTATCCTAAATATAAAGTTTAATACAGTTCTTAGTACCTCTGTCATTCAATTATTAATCTTATATGTTATAATGTTTCAGAACATTCATATGATCCCTTTCCAGATAAAAGCCTAGTCCAAACGTATTTGGTTTTAGAATTTATAAATCTTAAAAAGATGTAGGAAAACAAGAAACACAAAGGAGAAAATGAATTCCTAACTGATGCATTTACATGCACAAATATACGTAATAATAATAATAATAATAATATCGCTAACAATAGACATATATACTATTCAAGTACTATGGGTCACAGGTGCCAGGTACTCTGAGACACTGTCATCAAATAACTTGTCCAGACAGCCTACTAACGGGGCCTACCTACCAAATTCCCACCAAAGGGGTCTCACAAAGTGTGTGGAACTACATTTGCATGCAAGTTAGAGGTCTTAGTGACAGAATGGGTTATCTGGCAAACTTTTTTCCTGAAACTGTACTGTGCATGTTTAAAACTAACATTTATTTCAGAAGTTTTGCGCAATGATTCCTCATTTCATGAAATATAAGTTACTCATTACTAAAACACTTGGTTTTGAATAATAAATATTACACCTTTTGGTTTAAAGAGAAAATATTTGTGAACAAAAGGGGTTAAGAACTACATGTTTAAGTTTAAACGTTATTGTAACCCCTCCTGGAAATCTCTTCAGAGATAATTATGTGACTTACATGGTAAATTGGTGTCAGTTGTTACTCCAATGAATTTTTTTTAACTTCTATTATGATAATAGACTTAACAATTCAGTTAATCCAAATATATTATATATATATATATATATATATTATATATAACATCAGTAAGGATGTCCTACGTAACGCTCAATGTAACTTTCGTAATCGAATTAACACGCGTTAACACCCGAATGGTATACATTTTTAACATTTACCGTCTTCATAACAAATAGAAAAAAAACGCCTATAGTAACAGATTTTTGTTACACCCTGTAAGAAACAACCAAAAAAATCAATGGATTCAAATAAGTGAACCCCATAACCATCCAAACAACAATGGAAAAGGAGGAAATGCAGAATGTGCAGTGTTCCGAAGCTGAAATCTATTTAAGGAAAATCCTCAATTCTTTGTCGTTAGAGGGCTCAACATTATTCAACCAATTATCAACACGAATAAGAACATTACCTACAATCATAGATGAACCGTGTGCCAAGTTATGCGAGATGTAGAGCTCAAGAATTCAATTTTCTCCTTCACCAAATCAAACCAAGCGAATGGATCATGACAAACCCGGATCTCTGGCAGAACTCCACTAAAGAATCAGAGGTTATTTTATCCATTCCACAAGAGCATCTTGATAATGCTCTAATGAAGGTGAAAGCGTTTTAAATTTGAAGTTTGGAAATATAAACCTTATATATAATTTACATATACGAGTATTAAATAATAATAAAAATACGACATTTTGAAGAATTGTTTCTCGCACACCCTGTATTTTAATTATCTTATATTACTAAAATAAGTAGGTATTTTGTTAACAATAAAACGCTAAGTATAGTAATTACCATTGCATACTGTATGTACCTACAGTACAATGTGCAATTAATTCCCCCCCAGACATTTTTTAACTGCATATCAATAAATACATTAATATAACCTATCAAGGTCCGCTTAGAATTTTTAATACGACAAACTTTGTCCTTGACTGCTACTAATTATTAAAAAAAGAAGAGTATATAGATATGTTTGCGCACTTAAGTATTTCCCCATGAGCATATTCGCAAGCATTAGGTTATAATACATCATCCGTCAGTTTATAACGTCCCTACCACAATTCTATTTAATATTTTGGATTAATGAAAGAAAGCCACCCCCCAAACGTTTCTAGTAAACAATGCCACCCCCGAATTGTGTCAATGAAAGAAAGTCACTCCCGACCCGTTTGGGGGTGGCTTTCTTTCATTGATCCGTTAGCCTTATAAGCCTAACTAACGAAAATATCACGACCTAACCTAACCAATCGTTAGGTCAACTGTACGCCCTTGACGATTGGTTAGCTTAAGTCGTGATATTTTCGTTAGTTAGCCTTATAAAGCCTTGTATCACTACCTACCTAAACAGATCAATGAAAGAAAGCCACCCCCGAATTGTGTCAATGAAAGAAAGCCACCCCCGAATTGTGTCAATGAAAGAAAGCCACCCCCGAATTGTGTCAATGAAAGAAAGCCACCCTCGACCCGTTTGGGGGTGGCTTTCTTTCATTGATCCAATATTTTTCAAATAGAGAGATTTTACATTCGTCACTTCTTTACCCCAAATACGGCTGTCAAAAAAGGGTTTACTCCAAACGCAGTCGAGTGGGGGGTTAACACAATTTTTTAAATTAAATATCACGCTGTTCTCGATATAAAACACTTTCAACTGAGAGTTGTTTTCATATTGTGATTGCCGAATAGTTGGATATAGGCTATATATAGAATGATATATATATATATATATATATATATATGCTGCAAATCCACAAGGAAAACAAAACGATTCCAAGGCCTTTCGTGTATTCAGAGCTACATTCCCTGACGAGGTGTAGCTCTGAATACACGAAAAGCGTTGGAATCGTTTTTCTTTTTCCTTGTGGGTTTGCAGCATATATATAATATATATATATATTATATATATATATATATATATATATATATACACAGGGTGTTCTAAAATTACCTCGTAAACTTTTATGTCTGTCGATCAGTAG
This sequence comes from Bathynomus jamesi, assembly GCA_023014485.1. NCBI lineage: Eukaryota > Metazoa > Arthropoda > Malacostraca > Isopoda > Cirolanidae > Bathynomus > Bathynomus jamesi. The sequence continues at coordinate 269,488 of JAJOZX010002833.1, read as the reverse complement.
TCGGACATTGTGACAATGTGTTCAAGTTGAAGGAAGACACATTTGAACATCTAAAACAAACAATTATTGTTGTTGTTGTTGTATTTGAAATAAAATTGTTAAATATCGCATAAGTTTTGTTAAGATATTCCGTTCATATGAAAGTTTACTAGTTAATTTTAGAACACTCTGCGCATATATATGAGAGAGAGAGAGAGAGAGAGAGAGAGAGAGAGAGAGACCCCCAAAATGTCCCAATTACCTCATAAACTTTGGTATTTATGTCTTCAAGCGTCTTAAGCTTAGTATAATAGATGATGGCTTTTATGTAACCACACAAAAAAGTGAAGGGGTGTGAGGTCAGGTAAGTATGCGGGCCATTCCACTGGTTCATAAAGGGGAGATTAGTCGCCCGGAAAAAATGCTTCCTCAAAAAGTTGAAAGTTTCACAGTGTGTGGAGGTGCTCCATCCTGCTGAAACCACTGTGAATGTGGAGTAAGACAGTTATTTCTTTTATGGGACAAAGTAATTATGTGGTAAGTAGAAATCTTGTAGCATCTGACGATATGAATTTTGCGTTACCGTTACCGCTTTTCCAATTTCATTCTCAAGGAAGTAGGGATCAACTACACCATACTATCCAACAGCGACCCAAATGTTGAGTTTAGTAACTCTACGTAGAACATCTATTGGAGCACCAGCATGACTTCCCCAGTAATGAAAGTTTTGCTTATTATTCTCCCAAGACAGATGTACAGGGTGTCCCACAAGTCTCGACTCATAGGGAAAATAGACATTTTTAAAGTGAAACAAACATTTCTAATGTCGGTTTTACATATTTCAGGAAAGAAAATACCCTGATGGCTCAGTATACCAATCAAGAGAAGGTGGAACTGGTACATGTTTCCAGAAAAAGCTAGAGGGAGGCATGTCAGTTATTTCACGAACATGCCTCTCTCTAGCTTTTTCCGGAAACTTGTAGCAATACCAGTTCCACCTTCTCTTGATTGGTATACTGAGCCATCAGGGTATTTTCTTTCCTGAAATATCTAAAACTGACATTAGAAATGTGTGTTTCACTTTAAAAATATAATGTCTATTTTCCCTATGAGTCCAGACTTCTGGGACACCCTGTCCATAACACTCGTCAGTGAAGTGGATGTGTTTCAAGAACTTGGGATCATCTTCTAAGCTTTGCTAACATCCATGCTACGAATTCCATTCTTTTTTAACATTAGTCAGTGAAACTTGTAAACGAATCTTGCAAGGAAAAAGGTTTAATTCGGTACGTAGTAGTATACGATGCAAAAATGTTCATGAAATACCTACTTCTGCTGACAAACGTCGAATTGACTTCTGCGGACTGCGTGCAGTAATTTCATAAACCATATTTACGTGTTGCACAGTTCTTGTCGATCGTCGCCTGCCACTATTACCCTTATTTGATTGCTCACATTTCCTTTGTTTGGAATTTTCTAACAATTCGTGATACTGTATCGTCTATCTATCGGGTGGACCTCTGCATCAGCGTCACAGAATTTGTCGCGTGAAACCACTCAACGATCTTGAACGGTTTTAATATATAATATTTGTTAGTTACAAAGTAATGAAAGATTAGAAATGTATAGGTATATGTGGAATAAAAACCCCACTCTGTTACCTCTCTGAAGAAGAACCCCCCTCCCCCCCCCGTAATAAAATATACATCCATTATAAAATAACGGACACATAAAAATAGGGGCATTTTTGGAAGGACACCCTCTATATATATATATATATATATATATATATATATATATATATATATATAATACAGGGTGGGCCGTAAGTTTCCATACATAGGAAAAATTAAACGTTTGTTTTATGTTTCAGATACCCTAAGAATGTAAGATCTTGTTTACTGATGAAGCAAATTTTTACGTCAATGGAGAGGTTAATCGGCAAAACATACGTTATTGGTAATGCTAACCCTAACTGGCTGAGTCCGACGAAGATGCAAGGTGCCGGTAAAGTGATGGTGTGGGCCGGGATATGAGGTGACAGAATTATTGGACCAATTTTTGTCAGTGGAAATCTTAATGCCGAAAGGTATCTTAACATGTTGCAAGAAGAGATTTTCCCATCCCTGCTAAACGAGGAAGGTAACTTCCCAGTTTACTTCCAGCAAGATGGAGCTCCACCTCATTATGGTCTTCACGTGCGTCGGTATTTGGATCAGCAGTTTCCGGATGCTTGGATTGGTCGGCGTGGTCCTGTGGAGTGGCCTCCCAGATCCCCAGATCCCCAGATCTCACCCCCCTTGATTTCTATCTTTGGGGGCACTTGAAGGCCATGGTGTATCAGGAAAAGATACGAGACATAAATCATCTAAAGGAACGTATCACCAACGCCATTACAAGCATAACGTCAACTGTGCTAATGCGTGTTCATCAACAGTGGGGAACACGTATTGAAATGTGTTTTCAAAACAATGGCAACCATGTAGAGCATATTATATAAATAAAAATGGTTGTCCATAAAAAATGTTTATTTTTCCTATGTATGGAAACTTACGGCCCACCCTGTATATATATATATATATATAATATATAATATATAATATATATATATATCTTAAAATCCAGACGAAGTTTTTTTTATTACAAAAAAATTCAAGCAACATGACCAGACAATTTTCTCCTTATTTTTATCTGTATTTCGTGGTAAATGATTACGTTAATTATATTTAAAGCCAAATTTATTATTTTTTTTACCAGTACTAACCAATTATTAGGATCAGTAAATCGTACAATAAAAAAATACTCCTTTTAAATGTTCTGCCATTTGATTTTGTCATATGAAACGCAAAATGTAACTCTGGAATTGACTACTCTTCCTAATTATCGCATCTGAAAAAACGAGTGATGGATGATGATTTAACCTCGAAAAGATTAATGAAATGTACCACGGAGTGAAAGGGGCGTAGATTCCGTAAGAATTGGGAAAAGCGAAGAACATACACGAATATGAGAAAGTTGAAGAAGGGCCAGAGGAGAGAAAGTGAAGAAATGGTAACGTAACAAGATAGAGAAAAGGTGTCCGAGCACAACCAGGCGTGCTCGGTCAAGTTACTTTAGATGAGAGGAAGCTCTCTTTGCGGGTTTGGGCAAGCCTCCTAAAAACATGGCAAAAGGGTGCCAGCGACGGAACACCAACCCCCTCCGTAGGACGAGGGAGAGAAAGTCACTCACTCTTATGAGGTGATACACTACAAAAGGCAATAAAAACTTGGAGGTAGAGCAAAAGGCGAAACGCCGATTACTCTTTCCTAATTCCTAGATCCTCTCATCAGTCACCTTCTTCAGTTGGGGTGCCATTTTGTTAATAAAGTTGATTTAAAAACTTTTAAAACAGACTGGAAAATTATTTTACAAAATTTTTTTTTCATACCCAAACGCCTCTACAACCGCAGTGAGGTCGTGCCAGGGACAGGCAGGAAGCGCCTCAATCGCTCACATTCACTTCATCCGCTTCATACACCCTGAGGCGACAGTGCCAGCCCATCGCCCACCATATACCACATCGCTCCACTTTTTTCTATCCAGCGCGCGTCTTTCACCTCCCCAGACGTCCAGGCCCCGCTGACCCAAAGCTTCCTTCACCCCATCCCTCCATCTCTTCCTCGGTCTACCCCTCCCCCTTTCCCCCTTCGAAGCATTTCATTTCCAGTACATCCACCCTTTTCCTTTCCTTCGCATTCACCACCCAAGCATCACATCCACACAACACTGTTGGCACTACTGTACCTTCATACATACCCATCTTCGCACCCAGAGACACTGATCTCTCCTTCCAAACACTTCTTAGGGTACCCAATACCCTTGTCCCTTCTTCCACGCTGTGAATAATCTCCGCCTCCACAGTCCCATTCCTCGACACATCCACCGCTAAGTACCTAAAACATTCAACTTCTCCCATTTCTTCACCATACAAACTTACACTCAGTCGTTCACGAACCTCTCTTTTACAGCACCACATAACCTTACTCTTAGCTTCCTCCTTTCGCACCCCCTCCTGAACTCAGTTACCAGTCTCTGTAGTTTTTCTCTCGAGTCCGCCACCAGAGCCGTATTATCCGCATACAACAACTGAGTCACTTCCCAAGAACCTCCCCCGCAACATGCTTCATCCCCGCTGTCCTCCCGATGAACCTTGCATTCACCTCTTTCACCACCCCGTCTATAAACACATTAAACCACCATGGAGACATCACACAACCCTGCCGTAGACCCACTTTCACCGGAAACCATTCATCCTCCTCTCTTCCCACACGCATACACGCTCTACTCTCTCGGTAAAAACTTTTCACCGCATTCAACAACGACCCATGTATCCCATACAGCTGCAGCACTTGCCACAACACCTTTCTGTCAACCCTATCATACGCTTTTTCAAGATCAATGAACGTCACATACAAATACCTTTCTTTCTCTAAGTATTTCTCACACAACATCTTCAACCCAAACACCTGATCCACACACCTTTACCTCTTCGAAAAACTACTTGCTCCTCCCCAATCTGTTGCTCTGTGCATGCCACTACCCTTTCAATCACCTCTCCCCTATACACCTTACCTGGCACACTCGGACTAATTCCTCTATAATTCGAGCATACATTTTTGTCCCCCCTGCTTTTCTACGGGGGACGATACATGCACCGCCACTTGTTCAAATTGATGTCTTGTTTTCGGACCATTTTATTGTTGCAGGTAGCGAGACTCGTGCGGAAAAGGCCTTCGGAATACTTTTCCTCACGAGTGTAACACTTCCATGTTGACCATTACGCGTTATTCTACCCGCAACAAACAAGAAGTCCGAAAACGAGACATCAATTTGAACATTTGTTTTCGTTCAAGCGTATTACTTTTATAAATTTAATTTAAAATAAATTTTCCTACAAGGCCGGACTTATGGGACACCCTGTGTATGTATGTAATATATATATATATATAATAAAAAGCAGCAAAGCACGAACTGTATTGTAATTTTGAAATCGCAATTGTGGTTCTTCATTATTAAACTATAAACTCGCTTTCGCTAAACGATCCCTAAATTACTTATAAAAAGTAGCTACATCAAAGTAGCTTCATCAGATTAGCTACTTTCCAGCAAGTGTAATTCCTACTGAAAGTATGAATATATTTTCTGAATGGAGACTACGAAAGTTAATTTCAGCAGTATTTTTTTTTTTAATTCTTAAGTTTATAATTTCCTTATTTTTTCCCTGAAGTTATCAAAAACAACTTTCTCATTCAAAAAAACTCGAGTAAGCAAGTTCGAGGAAGAGAGAATTTAACAAGAAACCATTCTCATCGGTATAAAAAAAAATTAAGTTTATATATATATATATATATATAATATATATATATATATATATAATATATATATATATATATATATAAAATCACTGATCCTTTTATTTGGAGAACATCAGAAATAACCATGATTCATATTATCGACAAAAGAGGGTAAATTTTGTGGTGCATCACACGCTTTGACTCGACCGCATAATTTGGCCAAAATTTCCTAACGCTTGTCTTCCTTCCCCTTTGAAGCAAACGCATAAATATAATAAATAACTAAAATTGGGTCTCATGCGCTAACAAAACTTTTGACTTTTGTGCAAGAAGCAGCAGCAGCAGCAGCAGCAGCAGAGAGAGAGAGAGAGAGAGAGAGAGAGAGAGAGAGAGAGAGAGAGAGAGAGAGAGACACTTTAAGTTAGTCCAGGAAAAAGTTACGATACCATTCTTACACTTATAGACACGTTAAGCTTTCAAACAGAAATAATAGTAAAGTACAGAACAGGAAAAGCTCTTTCTCCGTTAGCCACTGCTGAGAGAAAATTGTTGCGAAGGAAGATTTATTAGAAAGTAAGCAAAGTATAATGAAAAGAATAGCTTCGGAGTTCATTCACACCAAGCGTACACTTATCTCGTATACCCAATTACGCATTAGAGAACAGTGGACAATAAAGGATAACATGAAACTAAACTACTTAATTTCATCCACACTGTCCATTTTTAATGAATTATTTATATATTTATTTATTATAAACAAAAATCACTTCATCGTTGCATCATTTCACGATGAGATATTTCCTTTTAAAAATTAATTATTGACACACTCTCTCTCTCTCTCTCACGAAACGAAAGATGGCAGAGAGAGAGAGAGAGAGAGAGAGGAGAGAGAGAGAGAGAGAGAAACTCAGACAGGAGTTCCGTCCTTTTAAATGACAAAACAATTTTCAACCTTTGACTTTTCGGGGAGAGAGATGGCAAGCTTCTACAATTCTCTCCCAGGCTTAAGACTCATAGAGAGTAGAGAGAATTTGAGTGGGAATATGAATGAGAGGTGTGTGTGTGTATATACAGGGTGGCGCAAAAATCGCGCATCATTGGGATTTTCAGTGTTGATTATATATTTTTTTCTTTTAGGTAGTGGATGGCTGCAAAATTAACAACAGACGAGAGCGTGAGCTTGGTTTTAATGTATGGAATACCAGGTACTACAAATCGAAGAATGGGTACAAAATTTAAATTCTATACAGATTCATCGATTTGTTGTACTTGGTATTCCATGCATTAAAACCAAGCTACCTAAAAGAAAAAAAAAATTATAGTCAACACTGAAAATTCATGATGCGCGACTTTTTCGCCACCCTGTATATAAACAAACTACTACTCGGAGGATCATAGGGCAACGAAACAAGCGATACCGAAGCAAAACGAACTTAAAATGCACAAGGGGCAACGAAAATCAAAACATAAATATTGTCCTGGCTAATATTCAAGAAATAAGACCAACCAATCACTCAACAAAGTTTCGTACCTGAAAGGATTTATGGACGAAACAAGGGCGGACATCGCATGCCTCACAGAAACTCATCTTAAGGATTGCCAAGGAAATTGTGAAAACTGCGAATATTGCATTGATAAGAAAGATAAATATAGAGGGCTTCAACTCACTAAGAGCGGATAGAACAACGAGACGTAAAGGTGAATGTGTTATATATGTACATGAAGGTCATATGACAGAGACGATAATAAGTAAATCAAACAGCTTTGTGGAACTCCTAGCAGTGAAAATAGAAAAACATGATACTAATAGTCATCTATAAACCTCCAAACACCCGAACCGAAAAAATTCTCGGAGACCATTGATGACATCAAAAAGCTAATAAAGGCCATAAACCCTCCATCCCCAATATAATGATCTGCGGAGACTTTAATTTCCCATTTATAAAATACAAAAAGGTGGATAGGTATATACTGTATATATACACCAGGACAAGGGGGGCACAAGAGAAGACCAGGAGCAAGCAAATAGGTTGATGGCTCTAACAAATGAGTTTATGCTGATACAGGAGATAACAGAAAATACCAGAAAAAAAAACTGCCTAGATGTGGTATTCACGAATAACACGAACGTGATTGCTGATATAAAAATAACCCCAACCATTATCTCAGACCACAACTCAATCGAGATATCAACAAATATGACAACATTAAAAGACAATACACATATTGAGGAAAGAAGCAAATTTGGGGCCTTTAACTTAAACTCCAAGACTATAAATTAGGAAGCAATCAGAATTTTAGAAAAATATTCTCCGAAATCACAGCCAAAATGAAAGAGGAGCTGGCTAGAGAGGCAAAAGAGAAGAATATTCCGCAAAAGAAAGAGTGGAGGCGAAGTTAGCCAACTGCGGAGATAATGCTAGGAAAGTAATACAAGAAAAACTGGAGTGTATCGAGAGGGAAATACAAGCCCTGATTAAGGACCATAGAGAGGGAAGAGGAAAAGGCGGTAGAAGCAATAAAGGAAGCGCCAAAATACTTCTATAGCTATGCGAAAATGAAAAAAAAACGCGCGCCGCTATTGGGCCCTTAAGGAAGATAAATAATGAACTAACCGACGATCCAAAAGAAATATCAGAGACATTGAGAGCCCAGTATGAATCATTTTTCAGTACCCCAAAAAGTGACAAAGCGATACCTGACATAGATGCATTATTTGAAGAGAAATTGCAAGGAGAGTGTATAACAGACTTTGATTTTACCTCAGAAGATGTAGCGAGAGCTATAAGACAAATGAAACGACATTCAGCTGCAGGTCTGGGCAATTGGAATGCATTATTGATTAGAAGCTGTAAAAATGAAATAGCTACACCTTTATACTGGGTATGGAGAAGATCCTAGACACTGGGGAAATACGGAGCATCTTGAAAATAGCAAACATTGTCCTTATATATAGAGGGGGGGACAGATCTCAAGCAAAGAACTATAGACCAGTGTCATTGACGTCCCACCTCACCAAAGTATTTGAAAGAATAATTACAGAAAATTTATGATTTCTTGGAGACACTGGAAAGATTCAACGAAAATCAGCACGAATTCCGATCAGGTAGATCATGCCTATCAGCTAATAGAACACTACAACAATATCCTAGATGCACTGGAAGACAATGACAACAACGATGTCATATACAGAGATTTTGCTAAAGCTTTCGACAAATGTGATCACGGTATAATAGCACATAAAATGAAATATATGGGAATAACAGGCAAAGTGGGAAAATGGATCTACAACTTCCTCAGAGAACGTCTACAGGTCGTCAAAACTCAAGGTATATCATCATCAGAATCGGAAGTACGCAGCTAAGTACCACAAGGGACAGTACTGGCCCAACTCCTGTTCATTATCATGCTAACAGACATAAACAACGGAGTAAACAGTAACAGTAGAGTAACATCCTTTGCAGACGATACAAAGATCAGCAGAAAAATCAGCGATGTAAATGAAGTGGAGGCCTTGCAGAGACACGAACAAAATATACAAATGGTCAGAAGACAACAACATGACCTTTAACACCAAGAAATTTCAGCTCTTGAGATATGGTAGAAAAGAGGAACTTAAACAGACTGCATATTATGCTCCAGATAGACAGGAAATTCAGAGAAGTACGAAAGCGATCGATCTGGGGGTAATAATGACCGATGATGCGAAATTCGAAACACAAAATCAGATAGCGATAAATAAAGCAAAAAGAATTGCGGGACAGGTACTAAGAACGTTCAAAAGGAGGGACGGGACAGTAATGATTCCCCTGCTAAAAACACTGATTATACCAAAACTTGAATACTGCTCAGTTTTGATGTCCCCATATAAAAAGGAAGCAACTAATAAACTAAAAGAAACACACACATTTCACAGCCAAGATTGATGGCTGCAAAGAACTCAACTACTGAAAAAGACTACGTAAACTAAATCTGTACTGCCTGTAAAGAAAGAGGTACACCATAATCTACATATGGAAAATGATCGAAAAACTGGTACCAAACCTAAAACTAAACCCAATTACCATTCAAACAACACTGGAAAATAGCAAAGGCAGAATGTGTAGTGTTCCCAAATTAAAGGCCCGACAAGGGACCTCCTCAACACTGAAGGAAAATAGCTTGGTTGTCAGGGGGCCAAGACTTTTTAACCAGCTTCCAAAGGACCTCATAAACGTTACAGGGGTCAAAGTTGAAGTCTTCAAGAGAAGACTAGATGCCTGGCTCAGGACGGTACCAGATGAGCCGGGTGTACCTGGCTATGTACGGTGGAGCGCGCAAGAAAGTAACTCGCTCCTCCACCAAGCCAGACCTAGAGGCGGAGCCACCAGCTTGACCTTAGTGTGAAGAGAGACCAACACACGGAACAGCAACGAGGTTACATGACACAGGGATGTGGCGACCTCACCGTCCGACGAAAGGTGCATCTAACTCCGCATCTCCTGCGATACGGGAAGGGAAGGATTGAGTTGAGAACCCATTCTTCCTTCTTTCTCCCCACAAAGGGCAATAATAGCCTCGGACGTGGGCGCCGCGCCTGCCCGGACCGCCCACCTAACTGCAGGCAGGCACGCGTGGCTGTGTGGAATGTAAGGAGGAAAAATGATGAGTGGAAGAGAGCGGAAGAGAGCAGAAGTGATGTAGGTGTTTAAGGGTGGAAGATTCGATGTTCTGGGGTGTTCATGAAACAAAGATGAAAAGAGATGAAGTATGTTAAGTGTGTGAGGGCAGGTGTGAGCGAAAGGGTGAGAGGAAAAGAAAGCGTCATGAATGATGTATAGTATGAAGTGATGAGAGCCTTCTCGTGTGACAGTTCCCGCATTGTGTGTGAAATTTAATCAGAGCGACGCTCGAGAAGTAGCCGCAAGTCGGTTGGAATGGAGAAGGTTTGTTAGAAGCAAGTTTTTATTTTTGACAAGGCTTGGAAGCGCCACACCGCATGGCGTATGAATCGTCCCAGGTGTGGAATTTTGCGATGTAAGGGTGGCGTTGGTTCACTAGGACGCGTGCGCGAATGTATGTATACGATTTACTTTGCCTTTTCTACTTTTCACTAACTTCTGTACTTTATATCCCGGTTCTTTTCTGCCTTCATCCCAAATCGTTGGGAAATAAAATTTTTGAAAATGTATGTATGTGTGTATGTATGTATAAACTGCTACATGTAAATTACTAGTCTAAAACTTTAAAAAAAAATATAATTCTCGCTCGCACCCAAATGTCTCAAGTTTACTTTCCGTAGTTATAAATTTTGGACTGACTCTCTCGGGAACTTTCATTCAAGTTAATTCAGTCCACATACGTTGCTATTTATACTAATTATTCCAAAACGTCAAGGAATAGCCTTATATGTATATATACAGAGAGAGAGAGAGAGAGAGAGAGAGAGAGAGAGAGAGAGAGAGAGAGAGAGAGAGAGAGAGATTCTATATACAGGGTGTAACAAAATCCCTTTCTCATAGGGAAATAAGATAACAGAATTGAACGCGAAAATAAATAGTTTTAACTCTACAAAGAATAAAATCAATTTACAAATTAATCCGTACATGCTCGTCGCTCCAGTAACGATAATAGTGGCGATTCACTGTTCCATTTAAATGAAAATATTTTATTTCGCCTCATCGATAAATAAAATATCCGAAAAGATTTCTCTATGAGAACAGACTTTTGTTACACCGTGTGCGTGTGTGTGTGTGTTGTGTGTGTGTGTGTGTGTGTGTGTGTGTGTGTGTGTGTATACACACACAAACACGAGGGTTGGTACGAAAGTAATTTTTTCAGTTTATATTTACTTTATATACACAGTATATATATATATATATACACACACACATACATTTGCCACGTATAGTATGTATACATATTTCCTGTAATTTTCATTATAATTATATTTATTGAAAAATAAAATAAGAGGCATTACTTTTGTACCGCCTCACGTATATATATATATATATATATATACACACACACACACAATTAAAGACGCGATTTATTAGTAATATAGAGTCGCATGAAAAAGAAAATTAAAAAATAGATTCCAAGTCTATTCGTGCTGATATTATTCCCTGAAGAGAGGTTAACATACACGAAAGTACCTGGAATATTCATTTCCACTTCCGTGTGCGTGTGTATATATATATATAACTATAATCAATACCCATCAGCCCGAAAAGGAAAGAAAGCCATTGAAGAAATTCACACTCTAATTAAAAAGAAAAAATATTCAACGTTCTTCGTAAGGACAAACAAGGAATAACGAGAAATCTCCATCTTTGTAGGTATATTTATGTATTTGATACATTATTTCATGGAAAATGAACCAACTTAGCTCGAACGACAATCACGAGAGTTCCGAAATAATGAAACAACGTTCTCGGAAAATTGCTAAAAATCGATGCATTTCTGAAAACTTCAAAGTCGTTTGGAGTCCTTTCGAGAGTGTGTGGGTGGAACAGGTATTTACAGACTTTATTTTTCATCTATTCTGATATCTTTTGTTAGCGTTCCTATTAAAACAACATTATTATATATATATATATATATATATATATATATATATATATATATATATATATATATATATAAATGATGAAAAGCTTTATTGGTAAGATATAAATCCCATAAAATAATACAATTATCTTGAAGGTAATGAACATTAAGGTAACTCAATAATAAATTACACAATAAAAGTTATGACAAAGAAAAAAAAATATGACACTGAAACAAGTAATAATAAAAACTACCCACAGCTGAGATTACACAAAGAAAAGTGGAAAAAAAAAGTAAATTGTCCATGTTGCGACAATACCAACACATACCGGGTGATTATAAATGATCTTCCCGAAAAGAAAGATATACAAATAAAAAAGAACTCAAAAAGTTTTATTTACAAGCTATTCAATATGAGTTTCGAGGTTACAACATCCTTGGATGAGCAACTGCCTGATCGTTGGATGGGCGTGAAGGATCCATTCCTTGGCCGGCTCGTTCGCCCGATCTAACAACCACCCCCCTTGACTTCTTCCTCTGGGGCTGTCAAAAATGAAGTTTTGGTTGCACCAAAGGCAACTTTGGAACATTTGAAGGAAAGGATACGCGAGGCTGTTAGAAAAGTTCAGTATGATAGGCTACAAAATGTATGGAGGGAAACAGAATACCGCTTTGTCTGCAGAGCCACAAAAGCAGTTCATATAGTTTGTAAATAGAACTTTCTTTATTTGAAAGAGTTCTTCTTTATTTGTATATCTTTCTTTTCGCCGTAGCTTTAGTTTTTTCATAATAAATGTTTAAAATTGGGAACATCATTCGTAATCACCCGGTACCTACAGTATATTACCAGACATTCTATTTTTTTTGTAACACCTGGAACACACAGGTGTCTTTTTATCATAATGACGTCACATATGCTCGATATTCCTCATAGAGGTGTATAACTCAAAGGTATTAATTATGAAGGTCATGAGCGCATTTGAGACTATTCTATTTTTCTGGTCCGGAGTTTATATATATATATATATATATATATATATTATATATATATATATATATATATATATATATATATATATATATATATATATAGACGGCTTCAACGCAGTCTAATGCAAAGAATTGAAAACTCAGACAATCCAATTATACAAACTATTCATCAGTCCTGCATTTGGTCTTCCAGACTATGGACTTCTTGGTATGAAAATGTTTGTCTACAGCATCTTCACTTATCACCACAATTTTCATTACACTTTTTATATTTCAGTATTAACTTTGGGTAGTTTTCATTATTAATTTTATTATTACTCGTTTCATTACGTGTGTACTATTACTGTCCTCTCTCTCTTTTTTTAATTTTAAAATGTTTATTTAGTTGTATCATTTATTAATTACGTTTGTGAATATTATATTTTTTTTATGGGTTTGTCTTTTGCCAATAAAGATTATATATATATATATATTACGCGTAATCGGTGAAATTGCGTGTGTTATGAAATAAGCAAAATATTGCTTATTTCATGAAATTGGCAGTTATTGCTTAGCTATTTCATGAAATACGCAGTTTCACCGATTACGCGGTGTGTGTGTGTGTATGTGTGTACATATATATATATATATATATATACACAAACAAAGTCACGTTCGCGCCTGTTCGGTACTATCTTTTGTATCACTTTCCTCCTACATGGAAAAGAGCTACTACTTTATTGTATGCGTGGTTATTTTTTTTGGGAGTTCAATTTAGGTTAGGTTAGGTTAGGTTAACGTAACATAAAATAAAAAAACTGGGTGTGTATAATCCTGAGGTAGCATGTAGTAGTAGTAATTTGATTGAGAGTTTATTAATTAAAATCCTAACGAGAGTGAAATTCGAAAAAATAATCATTATATAGGGTAAAAAAGCGCGCACTCAACTTTTTAATGAAACCTCTCACAAACTTAACGGAAGTGTAAGTGATTAAAACTTTGAAAAAAGAATTGAAAAAGGAGCTAATGTAACTTCAATGACCACCGACGAAACTGTATGAAGAACTTGGCAATTTAGGATTATATACAGGGTGTCTCAGAAGTCGCACACCATATAGTTGAGGATGACCTATAAATACGGTGCGCTACTTCTGAGACACCCTCTATATATATATATATATATATATATATATATATATATATATATATATATATATATATATATATATGGTATCTATATATATCATATATATATATATATATATATCTATATAAATTTATATGGCTAATTCATTAAACATTTTTTTTCCTAAAAAAGGAAGCAACACGGGAGCAGCCATTCCAAACTCAGACGACAATCACTATCAACGATATACAGGGAGTTGACAAAAGTAGACAAGCTTGTTTTTCCCAAATTTTTTTTATTTGATTATAAATCAATAAATAAAAACTTATTGAATCAATAAAGGCAAAGGGAAAAGGAACACGATTTTAAATATATTTATTCGATTAATCTGTTTTTATTTATTAATTTTTATAATCAAATAAAAAAAAACTTTAAAAAAAAAATTCTATTTACTTTGGTCAACCCCCTCCGTATGCTACAACCCACACAAACACTTCCTTCTTTGAACTAATTCTGCCAAACGAAACCTCAAACCACATTGAAAAACTTAATTAAAAACTCAATTATCAATTTATTTTCAGTACTAATATAAACTAATATATGAGACAGCAATTCTACTCAAGACTTATGAATGAGTCAGTAGTACAGTGTATTCCCTGATTACCTAAAGATAGCCAGGGTTTATCCAGTATTCAAATCAGGCAGCCCTGATTCTCCATCCAATTACCTCCGAATCTCCATATTTACCAACTTTAACTCTTTACTGCCCAAATATTTTGTTGTGTTAAGTTATGAATGTGTATTTGAAAGGTTATAAATTTGTCCTTTTGGGCAGTAAAGGGTTTGTTGGGTTAAGTTATGAATGTGTATTTGAAAGGTTATAAATTTGTCCTTTTGGGCAGTAAAGGGTTTGTTGGGTTAAGTTATGAATGTGTATTTGAAAGGTTATAAATTTGTCCTTTTGGGCAGTAAAGGGTTTGTTGGGTTAAGTTATGAATGTGTATTTGAAAGGTTATAAATTTGTCCTTTTGGGCAGTAAAGGGTTAAGTAAAGTACTTGAAAAAATCGTATACACACTAGATTAATCAAATTTTTAGCCAAATATGACATCCGAGCAAAAACGCAACTTGGATCAAGAGGTCACACCACAGAAGACGCTATCAACATGCTATTAGAAAATATCTATGAAAACCTAAACAATAAAAAAAAACACTTAGTTTTCCTCGACCTGTCGAAAGCCTTTGATACACTCACATGATATCTTACTAAATAAATTAAACACAAATGACATAAGGGGAAATGTGCTAAATTGGTTTAAGTCCTATCCCTCTACTCGTCACCAGTATGTTGAAGTAAAAGACATTTCATCCAAATATGCTGTAGTGGAAAGTGAGATTCCATAAGGATTTGTCCTTGGACCCTTACTTTTCTTAATGCATGTAAATGATTTTTATTGATCAACAACATTAAACTGTATTTAGCATGCAGATTTTGCATGCATTCTCTTCTACACGCCCCGAGATATCGACTCCCTAATAAATAAGATGAACAAGCAATTAGAGCATGTCTATAAATGGATAAGTAAATTTTTACTGAACTTAACAAAAATCATCAAATATGATTGTAACTAAAAAAACTGTAATCACGCTCACTCCATTAATAATTATATTATTGGAAACACTTCTCTTGCAAAAGTAAATGAAATTAAAGTCTTAACTTGATGCCAAAAACAAGTTAAGTTAAATTACAAAATCCGCATACAATATATTAAATTGAAAATATTAGGTCATCCCATAAGTAATGCGGCATTTTTAATTTTTTTTTTCCCATTTTTATCATTATTTTACGGATAGAAATCAAACAACTCTTTGAAGTTATTTATATTTAAATAAATATGTATTAAATATAAATAACTTCAAAGAGTTGTTTGATTTCTATCCGTAAAATAATGATAAAAATGGAAAAAAAAAAAATAAAAAAATGTCGCATTACTTATGGGATGACCTAATATCTACATTTCTCTACACACTAATATTCAGACCCAAAAGACAATTCCCCAAATATGATGATCTTAATATTACTCATTTATTCACCCACACTTACAGTATGAAACTAAAGCATGGGGGTTAGTACAAAGAATTATACAAGATATCCGCTAGAAGTAATCCATAAAAAATACTTACGAACTCTAAAACAATGATAACAGACAATCTGATACCTCTCCAATGTTCAGAGATTTAAATATTCTAAAAATAAATCACTTACATTACAGCTTCTAAGAGGTTAGGTGTGCTGTACCGCCTCCGCAGTTTCTTCACCTTTAAGGAGAGCACGCAGTACCAGACTTTCTACACTTTCTCATTCCTTTTCTGTCCAACTCTCTAATGCGAGGGTTAATCGGTATTTTCAGTCTTTCATCTACTCAACCAGTCAACTTCGAAACAATCTTCCTCAATCCATCTTTCCTCCTGTCTATGACAGAGTCGCAGAGAGTCTAGGCATCTCAAAAACCCCAGACGTTTATTTTGGATCTCTTCTTCTATGGGAGGGGCGCTTTTGCGGGCATTTGCCCTTGGCCCCTCCTTCTTGCATAAAAAAATATATATAAACCAATTATGGGTATCAGTATGCACAAAGTTGCTAATAACAGAAACTATACTTCACTCACATACAGAATAATTACTCCGCATCAGATCAACCATAATCATAATACAAGGCTTCACAATGATTTCATACACAAACCAAATTATTCAATGCAAATTGCAAGAATGCTCTCTCTCTCCCACAAAAGAGCAGACACTTCAAGCTCTATTCTTATAAATGTCAGACAAGCATCAGGATTTTGTTCGTAACTCACTACGGCAATACTTTATTAATTCCTACTGATGTACAACATCCCAGTCGCATATTATATATATGCGTCTCGGTGGTGCAGTGATTAGCATCGCTGGCTACGCATCCACTGGCCCAGGGTTCGATTTCTGATAACGGGAGGCGGCGCGCAGCAAGTCCAGCTGTTCATCCTCCCATACAATAAAAATTGGTTGGTAGATAAATGGGTACCCTGGGTAGCCTAGTGGTTAAGACGCTGAGCTGTAGGTCTAAGGTGGAGCAACAAGCTTGACCTTCGTCAGAATGAACAATTCGGGGAGAAGCAAGCCAGGATATAATATATACAGGGTGGATCAATAACTAGGTTAACCAAGGTTATAATATATATATATATATAATATTAATATATATATATATATATATATATATATATATATATATATATATACACACATATATATATATATATATATATATATATATATATATAGTAAATTTGAAATTAGTACACTGGAATAATTAACACTAATACAATGGAATAATTAACACTACGAACCTTTCAATGCTGGTTCCGAGGCACGAGTAATTTAAAACAAAACAAACAGGAAACAAGCTATGGGTTGGGCGGTTGGAGTTATAAGTTAGGGGAGGGGGGATTATAAAAAATTGGGGAGTTGGGGAGGGGGTTTATAAAAAATTTAGAGACAGCTGAGGAATCCACGTTTAGAGAAGGGGTCAATGTTTTAATATAAAGAGATTCCAAAATTCTAAGTGAGTTAGGACAAGAATTACAACCGAGAATTTTAAAATGATCTAAAGTGACATCAGTTTTACATTTTTATACTGTGTTCCCGAATACTGGAGGCTTCTTTTTTATTTAAAATTTTACCTGTTCGGCAACTTATTCCCATATGCGAATAAAATCTAGTCCTGAGGGAGCGCACGGTGCTGCCAATGTAAGTACCAAGGAGACACCTTGGGCAGGTAAATAAATATACAACACCGCTACGCAACGAATCAGGAGTTCGATCCTTCGCTGAGAAAAGCTACCTAAAGACATTTTGTTAATAAATATAATGCGAAAATCAGTATGATAAAAAATTTTCTTAACAACTTTGTAAATTTAAGTTTAAATTCTTTATTCATGGGACCCATTTCAGGTACCAGGAAATATTTTATATCTTTAGGCACTGAAATACAGGAAAGTTGAGGGCTATAAACATTATTTAAGAAAGATCTTATTAGTTTATCTACATATTGAACAGGAAAACTATTATTGGTAAAATATGATCTTAAATTATTAAATTCATCGTTTAGTAAGGTAAAACTAGAGGTCAAATTATATCCTCTGAACAAGAGAGTTTTAATACACGACATCTTATAGTTAAAATCAGTAAAACTAAAGAATTCATGCCCAAACCAGTAAAAGTGGGTTTCCTGTAAACTGATGTAGTAATAGAATCACCTTTTTTCGAAATTAAAAGATCTAAAAAGGGAAGGGAGCCATTTTTCTCAGTTTCCATTGTATAAGTTATATTGGGGTGCAGAGAATTTAAGAAGTTAAAAAATTGTTGCGCTTGTACAGCATTATCAAAACAGCTATCGAGTCATCAACGAAGCGTCGATAGAAAATTGGTTTACAATGGGTGGGAGATTGTCTAAAAATTACACTTTCTAAATGAGTCATAAAAAATCAGCTGATAGAGGTCCGACGGGTGATCCCATCCCAACACCATCAATTTGTTGGTAAACCTTATTATTGAAAGTAAATAACATTGCTTAAAAACCAATTCTAAAAGTTCCTTAAAATAAGACCATGAAAAACCATGAAAACTATCATCAGAGCTAAAAACCCTATCTAAAATAATGGCAATAGTTTCTGATACAGGTACATTCGTGAAAAGCGACTTTTCATCAAAACTGACAAAAAACTTTTTTGAATCGAAATTCTTACTAAGAAGATCTTTTTGAAATTCATAAGAGTTATTTATAGTATAAGCATTTTTCGCAAAAGGTGACAAGAGACGAACAACAAATTTTGACAATTGAAAGGTAGGTAAGTTATACGAAGCTAAAATAGGACGGAGAGGTGTTCCAACTTTATGGATTTTAGGCAAACAGTATAATTGAGCAAGATCAGAACCAGATACGAACAACTGAGAGTAAGTATCATTTTTTATTATCTTTAAAGACTTTAATCGTGACAAAAATCTATTAACTTGGTCTTCCATTAAAATGACTTTATGGACGGGTTCAAGAATTTGTTTAATTTGCTAACATCACTTAGGATTTCATTAGTTTTATTTATGTAATCAGATTTATTCAAAATAACAACTCCGTTGCCCTTGTCCGGTCTAGTCACAACAATCTCCTGGTTCTTTGCCAAATTCTTAATAACCTGCAAGTCACTCTTCTTAAATATGAAAGATTTAAATTTAAGGTTTCTAAGTTTGTGAAAAAATTCATGAGTTGATGACTCGATAGCTGTTTTTGATAATGCTGTACAAGCGCAACAATTTTTTAACTTCTTAAATTCTCTGCACCCCAATATAACTTATACAATGGAAACTGAGAAAAATGGCTCCCTTCCCTTTTTAGATCTTTTAATTTCGAAAAAAGGTGATTCTATTACTACATCAGTTTACAGGAAACCCACTTTTACTGGTTTGGGCATGAATTTCTTTAGTTTTACTGATTTTAACTATAAGATGTCGTGTATTAAACTCTCTTGTTCAGAGGATATAATTTGACCTCTAGTTTTACCTTACTAAACGATGAATTTAATAATTTAAGATCATATTTTACCAATAATAGTTTTTCCTGTTCAATATGTAGATAAACTAATAAGATCTTTCTTAAATAATGTTTTAGCCCTCAACTTTCCTGTATTTCAGTGCCTAAAGATATAAAATATTTCCTGGTACCTGAAATGGGTCCCATGAATAAAGAATTTAAACTTAAATTTACAAAGTTGTTAAGAAAATTTTTTTATCATACTGATTTTCGCATTATATTTATTAACAAAATGTCTTTAGGTAGCTTTTTCTCAGCGAAGGATCGAACTCCTGATTCGTTGCGTAGCGGTGTTGTATATTTATTTACCTGCCCAAGGTGTCTCCTTGGTACTTACATTGGCAGCACCGTGCGCTCCCTCAGGACTAGATTTTATTCGCATATGGGAATAAGTTGCCGAACAGGTAAAATTTTAAATAAAAAGAAGCCTCCAGTATTCGGGAACACAGTATAAAATGTAAAACTGATGTCACTTTAGATCATTTTAAAATTCTCGGTTGTAATTCTTGTCCTAACTCACTTAGAATTTTGGAATCTCTTTATATTAAAACATTGACCCCTTCTCTAAACGTGGATTCCTCAGCTGTCTCTAAATTTTTTATAAACCCCCCTCCCCAACTCCCCAATTTTTTATAATCCCCCCTCCCCTAACTTATAACTCCAACCGCCCAACCCATAGCTTGTTTCCTGTTTTGTTTTGTTTTAAATTACTCGTGCCTCGGAACCAGCATTGAAAGGTTCGTAGTGTTAATTATTCCATTGTATTAGTGTTAATTATTCCAGTGTACTAATTTCAAAACATGTGGGCTGAAAAGTAATGCCGCCACTTGAGTAATTCTGGATTGTGTAGAGGTAGTCAGATAAAAATGGTTTTGTGTTATAGCCTAATATAGCCTACACTCTTTCCACACGTTAGTTCATTATCGATTACAAGGAAAGGAGTAAAAACGTTCGCGGAAAGTGTTGCTCCCATAGACATTCATGGCGAATGCACGCTGTGTACGGCAACAGTGTGTTGATGTGAGTACGGTTCAACGTTAGGCGCGGCAGTGTAAAGGAGAAGCAGAGCAAGAAGATTTGCGAGACAAACCGCGAAGTGGAAGGGCTCTAACGGCAACCGACGAGTCTCATCGGAACTACGTTGACGAAGTGATTCGTGGAAATAGTCGCATTAAATAAAATGAAATTGCTGCAATGCTCGATATCTCCAAAAAGCGAGTGGGACACATTATCAGTATTCTCGGTTACGGAAAGGTCTGCGCCAGATGGGTGCCTCGCACGCTCACTGCCGAGATGAAACTGAGAGACTACGCATTTGCCAAGAAAATCTGCAGCGCTTCGAAAACGAAGATGAATTGCTGCACAGCATTGTGACGGGAGACGAAACGACGTGGGTCCACCATTATGACCCTAAAAATAAACGGCAATCCATGGAATATTGGCACAAAAATTCGCCGCAACCAAAAAAATTCAAAGTTTAAAAATCGGCTGGAAAAGTGATCACTGTTTTTTGGGATATCAATGGTGTTGTTCTCGAAGACTTTACGGAAAGAGGGACAGCAATCAACTCCGCACGTTATATTGAAACTGAAGCTGAAAAAATGGATCAGGAGGGTTCGCACCCACAAAAACGCAGTCATTATTCACCATGACAACGCACGGCCTCACACCAGTGTTCAAACGAGAGAAGCAATTAAAGATCTGCAATTCACCGTCTTGCCTCATCCACCATATAGCCCCGATTTAGCACCATGCGATTTTCACCTCTTTCCTAAACTTAAAGAACATCTTCGTGGAAATCGCTAAGAGTCTGGTTTCCACGGAACAAGGTTAAGGCCGCTTTGAAATTTTGGTTTCGTAGTCAAAGCTCCAAGTTTAACCGGGATGGATTTCAAAAACTCCTTTATCGTTGGCGTAAATGTATGGAGGTAGAGGGTGATTTTATAGAAAAGTAAATTTATCGTTTTGAAGAATGAACTCTAAGGTACATATCTGCTTTTGTTTCGATAAAATCCTTCAACCCGTTAAAAATTTATTTGAGTGGAGGCATTACTTTTCAGCCCACCCTCGTGTGTGTGTGTGTGTGTGTGTGTGTGTGTGTTATATATATATATCGGGGGCGTATATTCAGGGTGTGCTAGGCGTGCGCCGCACACCCAATAGATTTTCTATAAATTAATATTTAATTAACCCTTTGTCTCCCTCTCTCAACTTTAGTCGAGACGTAAAAGATGCCCTAGCCCTTAATTCCGCGCTCAACTGTTGCACTAGTCGAGATGAGAAATGAGCTACTTCAATTCAGTTGTTCGGATTGTCTTAACAACCATTCGGTAAAATTTTGGTACTGAGCGATAGAAGCGTCCCTAGAGCTTGTTTGAGGCGCGAAATTTCAGTATTGCGTTGCGGCGATATATATATATATATATATATATATATTTCTTCTTCCCTACTATGAGAATATAAATTTACGTTTACCCCATGCCAATTCAAATGGAAAAGGGAGAGAGCGAGGGATCAGGACGGAGTGTGCGGCCTGTGGTTAGAACACCCTCCATATATGGTAAAGTGGGCGGGGCCTATGTTGCCGTGGCCCGCGTCATATGCTTAACATATTACACTGCTTATACATGTGAAGCAAAGAAGTTCCTTATATGAGGACGTTATAGCTCACTATTTTTCTCCAAAAAGAACACTTGAGTTTATGTAAATAAGTTCGATGCTTAAAGGAGCCCGTAGGAAATTGGTGTTAGATTTTTTAATAGTTCACCTAAATTCTCCAAATGTTTAGTGTAATATTGAGAAGGTGTATTGCGTATGCTTACCATATTACTATTAAGATTTATTAATAACTAAGTTAACCTGAATTTCAGTTATTAATTTTACTCCACATGATATTCTGCACACCCAATTCACAGTCACCATCCGCCACTGATATATATATATATTATATATATATATATTATATATATATATATATATATATTAGTGGCGCTCGTAAGTATTCGTACAGAGAAATATTTCAGTTACATTCGTCCTTATCTTTTTACTATGCATAGAATACTGTAGGGGTTGGTGGTCGGTGGTGTAGTGGTTAGCGTCGCTGACTACGAATCCATCGGCCCCGGGTTCGAGACCCGGTGACGGCAGCCGGCGCGAAGCGAACCCAGCTGTTCATCCTTCAACACAAAGGAAAGTAGTTGGTAGGTGGCCGAGTGGTTAAGACGCTGGATTGCTGGTGGGGCGTGGTTCGGATTCCATGTTAAACTGTAGGTCTAAGGTGGAGTGAAAAGCTTTACCTTCGTCAGAATGAACAATTCGGGCGGAAGCTAACCAAAGGTTATGAAAAGTTCACCGTTCGTTTGGAAAAATTTAACAAAGTTAGTTTAACGCCAACAAATAATGTAAAATATCAAAGAATTTGAGGAAATTCTAAAAAGTTAAAATGCAAAAGTTTTCGTACATTTATTTACAAAATTATTTAATACTTTGTGTGTCCACCTTAACCTTGAAGAATTTAAAATCTTTATCAGTAGTTGGCTCTTTATTGATTAGAGTTGGCAATTCTGAATTCTAGAATTTTCTCTGAATCTTTATGGAAGACTGATGACTACAAGCCATTAGTTAGTAATGGGTCGTCGTGGTAAAGCACTGTCTACAGATCTGAAGAGCTCTGTTGTTGCTGCTGCTGCTGCACATGAGTCTGAAAGGAGTTATAGGAAGATAGGAGAAAAACTTCGACTTCCATTTACAACGGTTGCTGCAGTTACAAAAAATGGAAAGGCTTTGGAACAATCAAAAGTCACCAAGGTGTGGACGACCTTACAAGATTTCAGAACGTACAGCTGGATGGATTGAAAGAATGGCTGTTGCGAATCCACGAGTGACTGCAGGTGACATTTGCCAAACATTAAGACTGTCTAAGATCGATGTCTATCCCTCTACTGCACGTCGTACATTACGAAAGAATAGTCTGCATAGACGAATTGCACGAAGAAAACCTCTGCTACGAAAAGCGCACAAAGAAAAGTTCGTTTGAAGTACGCTAAGGAGCATCAAATTGATGGAGTTGCATTCTGGAATAAAGTTTTCTGGACAGACGAGACCAAAATTGAATTATTCGGGAACAACGAGCAACGGTATGTTTGGCGGAATCAAATACTGCATTTGAGGAAAAAAACCATCCTTCCTACGGTTAAACATGGTGATAGTTTGCTTCTTTGGGGGATGCTTTAGTGCTTCTGGTCCAGGAAAGCTTGCTGTCATCAATAGAATCTTGAATTCGAAGAAATATCAGAAAACTTTCGAAGAAAATGTATTGCAACAAAATAATGATCTAAAACATAAAAGTAAGAGCACCATGAAATGGCTTCAACAAACGAATTTCAAGCTTCTCGAGAGTCCCAGTCGAAGCTCAGATCTAAATTTAATCGAGAATTTATAGTTTGATTTGAAAATCTTTCTCCGCAAGAAAAACCCTTCGAATCTGAATGAACTGCAACAAATTTCTTTAGAAGAATGGGCTAAAATTTCTACTGAGAGATGTCGAAATCTTGTAGAAAAATACCCAAGACGAATCATTGAAGTCATTCAAGCAAAAGGTGGACGCGCAAAGTATTAAATAATTTTGTAAATGTACGAAAACTTGCATTTTAAACTTTATTTTCTTGAAATTCTTTGATGTTTTACATTATATGATGGAGTTGAACTAATTTTTCTTTATTTGTACAATTTTTCCAAAATAAATGGTAAACTTTTCATAACTATCCTATGTATGGCACAAAAGATAAGGACGAATATAAGTGAAATATTACTCTGTACGAATACTTATAAGCGCCACTATATATTATATATATATATATATATATATATATATATATATATATATATGAGGAACAGGCAGGATTTAGACCGGGCAGGGGCATTTGATCAAATATTTAATCAATGCCAACTGACAGAAAATGTGGAAATATGGCAAAGCGGTATACTGTGTTTTTATAGATTTTCGATAGGCCTTCGACTCGGTGTGGAGAAGGGGATTGTACCAAGTTCTGATGTGTTTTGGCTTCGAGGAAAATATTGGTAATTTGATAAAAAGATTGTATGAGAATACCAGAGCAAGAGTGAGGAAGGGAAATACGACAATTGATGACTTCAGAACTAACCAAGGAGTGATACAGGGATGCCCGTTGTCACCCCATCTTTTCAATCTGTTCCTGGAGATGGTGATGGGGAGGCGCTCGGTGACTACGAAGGAGGAGTGAAAATCGGAGGAGAATACATAAGCAATCTAAGATATGCAGACGATATAGTACTGGTAGCAGAGACAGCGGAAGAAATACAAGAAATTACTACTAGGGTGGAAGAAGTGGGTTGGGTACGATTCGATGTGGCCGACTCGATGTCAGGACAACTCGATGTGATATCCCTAAGGGATATTTTCGTTAGTTTTAACGAAAATATCACAACTTAACCTGACCAATCGTCAAGGGCGTACAGTTGACCTAACCGGGCATTCAGTTAACCTACATTAAATATATAAAGAAAATGAAATCGACTTGGCCTGGCATCGACTTGGCTTGACATCGAGTTGTCCTGACATCGAGTCGGCCACATCGAGTTGGGTCGCATCGAGTCGTCCCTGCCCCGGAAGAAGTATACATAAAATATGGGCTAGAGATAAATTTAAATAAAACCAAGAAAATGAAGATAGGAAGGACGAGAGAACGGATGGCGGTGGCACTGGCGTCGGGAATAAAAGAGCAGGTAGAGGAGCTTAAATATTTAGGAGTGTGGTTCACGCAAAATAGAGATGACTTTAAAGCGGTGCAAGAGAGAATTAAACTGGGGCATGTGGCGATGAATAGACTCACCAGGATATGGAAAGACGACAATGTCAGCAGATCGCTAGAAATTAGATTATACCAGGCAATAGTGGTACCAACAGTTTTATATAGCTCGGAGTGCTGGACGATGAAGTTAAAAGAAAAGTTATTATAGTTGGAAATGTATTGTCTGCGCCGAATTTGTAACATCCGCTGATACCACAGACGAACAAATGAATATATAAGGGAATTGACAGGCGTCAAATTCACCATAGTGGACGAAGTGGTGGGTGCGCAGAGGAGATGGTACAGCCATGTGGAGAAGATGGGGGGGAGGACCGACTTCCGAGAAGGCTGATGTACGGAAGAATAGTCGGATCGAGGACCCGGGGACACCCAAAGACGACGTGACTGAAGACGGTAGAAAGAGAGAACCTGGGTTTAACCTGGCGCCAGAGAACAGATCTGGCCAGAGACTGGGCGCAGTGGCGGGATTACCGACGGGGGAGACGCATCGCACGGGACCAAACCTGGAGACCTCCAGATGGGAACTAAGTATATATATATGCGCGCGCGCGCGTGTGTGTGTGTGTGTGTGTGTATTACAACTGTTGCTAAACAAAAAATCGCAGTCCCATTTTGAAAAATTGCAGAGGCCTATTAAATATATAAAATGCAGTATCTTAAATCGGGTGCAGTCACAAGTTATATAAGTTGTTTTGAAAGTTTCCATTGTATTACGTCGTAGAGAGGGTTGACAAAAGTAAATAGACCCCACGATGGTTGTCCTCAAAGACAAATAGCAAAGCTCATCAATGTCAGCTTTCTATAATGCGAAAGCAAAAGCAACACCATTCTAAATATGTATAGTGATTCGATAGATCTGTTATTATTTGTTGACTTTCATCATTAAGTCAAAATCTGGAAAAACCGAAAGTATCTATTAACTTTTGTGAACCCTCTCTGTATATAATGTGTAATCTGTTGTATATCATTTACTTTAAGATTGCCTCATTTTATATTTGTTACAACATAAATCAATTAAAGGCAATTTGATTTTATTTTCCATCATCTTTATGTATTTTCTTATTTCTTTTTGTAAAAATTTAAATGAATCAAAGTCTTTTGCCTGGAAAACTCTGATGCTTCCCACCGGCATATTCCCAACGGCCTATTCAGATAAGAAAGCTCTGATTTCATTACTTGGCACTAAAATACAAAATTAAAAAGTTAATGCGAACATTGTGTGAACCAATATGGTTGTCCTGTATACCTTATGTAATGTATTCTTTCTGAATAAAGAGTATTTTCTGCATATATATATATATATATATATATATATTAATATATATATATATATATATATATACACACACACATAATGAGTAAAAAATCCCATGGCAAAAATAACTACAATAAATACCTTTGAAGCAACACTTTTGACACCCTGTATACATATATATTTTTATTTATTTATTTTAAACCGTTTTTCTACATATCTTACAAAGTAATCCATACTGTAACTTGTAAGCTCTTCAAATTCCTCATTTCACTCCTTTGAACCCGAAGTTACATTCTTCTTTATCTTTACATCTCCTTCCTTCAAATATTTTCACTTCCTCTTCTTAATTCACCTTTCATTTGGGATTGTTCGAAACGACTCAAGTTAAAAAACAATTACCAAAAAGTTTCGAAACGTCTGCGCTAAATTCTATATAAAAACTTTTAATCCGATGCGATTCATATATATATATATATATATATATATATATACACACACACACATACATACATACATATATATATATATATATACATACACATCTTGGTTAACCTCAGTTTTGCTTCCACCCGAATTGTTCATTCTGACGAAAGTGAAGCTTCTCACTCCACCTTAGACCTACAGTTTAACGTGGAATCCGAACCACGCTCCACCAGCAGCCCAGCGTCTTAACCACCAAGCTACCCATTTATCTACCAACCAATTTTTTTTATTGTGTGGAAGGATGAACAGCTGAGTTTTGCTTCGCGCCACCTCCCGTCACCGGGTTTCGATCCTGGGGCCGATGGATTCGTAGTCAGCGACGCTAACCATTACACCACCGAGGCGCGCATATACTGGTGTGTGTGTGTGTGTGTGTGTGTGTGTGTGTATATATTTTTATTTATTATATATAGACTATATATATTTATTATATATAGACTATATATATTTATTATATAGAGACTATATATTTATTATATATAGAATATATATTTATTATATATAGAATATATATATACAGGGCGTCCCAAAAAAATGTATACACACTTTAACAGCTGATAGCTCAATTGATGTTTCTTTCTTTCCAAGTTAAACCCATTAGAATTAATAATGGCAGTCAGACTAAGCTTTGAACAAAGGAAATTCATTCTAAAATGCTACTGGAAGTGTGAAAACGCAGTTGAAGTGCAAAGACAGTTTAGGAGGGAGTTTCAAACAGATCCACCAACGCGACTTACCATCACTCGAATTAGAGATAAGTTTGAAGCCGATGGAACTGTTCAGAATGTCCACAAGAAGCGTTCCGGAAGACCACGGACATCGACAAGCCCCACAAAGCAAGAAAGAGTACTGGAAACGTATCACCAAAGTCCAAGAAAATCTGTGCGGCAAGCGAGTCGTGAGGTAGGAATTTCAGAATCGTCTGTCCAACGCATTTTGAAGCGCTGTCAATGGAAAAGTTACATTCCAAGATTAGTCCATGCTATTAATGAAGATGATGATCCGGACCGAAGAGTGGAGTATTGCGAGTGGTACTTGGCACGATGTGGATGTGGATTGGACGAAGGGGTTTCGTAGAATACCCTCCGCGTTCACCAGACCTCACACCACTAGACTTTTTTTTATGGGGATACTTAAAAGACAAAGTCTACGCTATAAAACCTGCAACAGTCGCTGAATTGAGAGCAGCCATTGAACGAGAATGCACACAAATACCAAACGAAATGTTTCGTGATGTTTGCGATTCCATTGCTTCGCGTTATCAGCAGTGCCTGGACCAGAACGGACGTCAGTTTGAAAACAGGCGTTGACAAAATTAAATAATGTCTGTAGATTCTATTACATTTTGAAAATGAAATGTATTTTAATAAACACTGCCTTTATAATTATTTAGTGTGTGTATACATTTTTTTGGGACGCCCTGTATATATATATACACAGTTACAAGGACAACAGGAAGCCTCAAAGACCTTTCGGTTCACTCGGGGACGTTCCTGTCATTAAATATTTACACCTCGGTAAATAGAGCTGCAAAATATTTTGTATAAAATAAAAAACCATATGTTCGAGATTTTTGTGACGATACTAAATGGTTGATTTGCGATCAGCACAAGTATATTATTGGTTAGTTTGTAAAGCGGTGCTATCTGGTATACGATCTGTGTGTGCATAACGTAATTGTAGAGCTAACTTATGCATTTCTTCTCTTTCTTGTAAAATTTCCTTGGCTACTTTTCCAGGGGTCAAGGTATTTTCTTCAACCTTTTCCCGTACCCGCCTCTGGCGGAGAGGGAGAGAGGAGGGTGAGGAGAGCCTTATGCTTTTCTATCCAGTTTTCTACTACTGCTCGAATACGTTAAAAATGAACCAGTTTAATAACAGGAACCTCCCCGAGTGGACCAAAAGGTATTGGAGCCTTCCTCTTTCCCTTGTAAACTGGTTCATTTGTTAACTATTCTCGTAGTAGTAGAAAACTGGATAGAAAAGCATAGGGCTCTCGCATTAACAACATGAGCTCCTAAGTCTTCCTCTAAATCAGTCTCAGTCAAGTTCCTCCCCAAGACAGATTAATAGCTCTTCGGATTCTTGTAACCTATGTACAATACCTTAACATCAATCGAAGTTAAATGGCATCTGCCAAGTACCAGACCATTCGCCCAACCTATCAAGTTTATCTTGAAGGGTTCTTACGCCCTCCTCATTACTTACACTATTTCCTAATTTGGTATCGTCTGCAAATTTATTTAGAAATTGTCTATATCATTAATATAAATGATAAAAAATAAAGGAACTAGAACTGAACCCTGTGG
This sequence comes from Bathynomus jamesi, assembly GCA_023014485.1. Lineage (NCBI taxonomy): Eukaryota > Metazoa > Arthropoda > Malacostraca > Isopoda > Cirolanidae > Bathynomus > Bathynomus jamesi. The sequence continues at coordinate 240,029 of JAJOZX010002833.1, read as the reverse complement.
AACTGCACTGGTGACGGGAGTCCACTCCGAAGCCACTCAGTTTATTAACATTCCCTACTTTCTCTCTCTTAACCAATCTTCAATCCAATTGGAAATAAGCCCAGTAATTCCTGTTCTCTAACTTTAATCATCAACTGAGGAGCTTTGTCAAAGGCTTTTTGAAAGTCGAGATACACTACAGTATATCTATTGCTCTAGTTGAGTCGTATAAAGTATACATATTATGGGAAAATTGTAACCAGGTTTGTTAGATAAGATCTATGCTGCCTGAATCCATGTTGAGAATAAAAAAATTATAGGAAAATTGTAACCAGGTTTGTTAGATAAGATCTATGCTGCCTGAATCCATGTTGAGAATAAAAAAATTATAGGAAAATTGTAACCAGGTTTGTTAGATAAGATCTATGCTGCCTGAATCCATGTTGAGAATAAAAAAATTATAGGAAAATTGTAACCAGTTTGTTAGATAAGATCTATGCTGCCTGAATCCATGTTGAGAATAAAAAAATTATAGGAAAATTGTAACCAGGTTTTTAGATAAGATCTATGCTGCCTGAATCCATGTTGAGAATAAAAAAATTATAGGAAAATTGTAACCAGGTTTGTTAGATAAGATCTATGCTGCCTGAATCCATGTTGAGAATAAAAAAATTAAATTGTTTCACTCATGGTGATACACAATACGTTCTGTAATAATGGATTGCAACCGCTTGCCGACAACTGACGTTAAACTGATCGGGCAGTTATTACAAGGATTTTGCCTATCCCCCATTTTGAAGATTGGTGTTACATTTGCTAATTTCCAGTTTGTTGGAATTTTCCCTAATTCGAATGAGTTTTGAATATGATTACTAAATCATCAACAATATTGTGGCTAACCTCTTTTAATACCCTTGAAAGAAAAGTCGGGACCGGGTGATTTGTACTTTTGTCAATTTGCTGCTGCCTTATCTCGTAAAAATTATGGTCTCCAAGGGATGGTCACCGTCATACGTATTCCGGGGATTTGGTACTTCAATTAAGTCTTCTGCCGTGAAGACTGTAGTAACGAAGAACTCTTTCAGCGTATTAGCTATATCTATAGCACTAAATTTCAGTATGCCATTTCTAAAGTTGGGCACGTTACCTTCTATAAGTAAAGGCGTTACCGCTACCATTACATTCATAAAAAAATGACGTCGTTACCGCTTGTTACTTCTATGGAAAAGTAACGCGTTACCGTTACTTTTAAGAAAAGGCTAGAGAGTAAAAAACCCTTAATAATACCAAATTATACTCTATATGACAAACAAAATAAAAAACTCAAATAAAAAAATGGCCTGTCCAAAAAACAAACTAATCTTGCAGATTTTTTAGGAGTGTGTTGTTCGATTTCAGGAAGACTAGTTTTTCAAAATTGACATCTGATAGTCCTCCTCGTTTGGAAGAGCTAACAGCTAATTAATGATACTAATCAAATTATCAGTTTGAAGGTAACGAGTAACGATTGAAATCGCTCTAAAAAGTAGTGGCGTTACCATTTTCGTTACAGCATCTTAAAAGTAACTGCGTTACCGCTACATCTACTAAAAAAGTAACATCGTTACTAGTAACGCCGTTACTCGTTGCCAACACTGGCCATTTCTATCTTTTAGGGGACCTACAGCATTTTTAATTAGTTTTCTACTATTAACATGGGCAAAAAACTTTTTAGGGTTAACTTTACAGAGTGAGGCAACTCTAGCTTCATCATCACGTTTAGCTATCTAACCCTCCAACGTAGGTTTACATAATTTTCCAAATTAGTCAGGTTGGAATGTGACTTAAGTATCTTCTAGGCTCTTTCTTTCCGTAATAGCATTGCTAATTTCTTTGTTGAACTATTTCGGCGTCTTGATGACAAGGAGGAAACTATTTTAGTGGGTATAAAAGTTTCTTGTAATATTTTGAATTAATCCCTATATAAGCTCCAGGTGACACTGACATTAGAACTTCAAGAGTGTCTAAACTACTTCGGAAGCTTTCAAAATTTGCTCTAGAGAAATCTAACCTTTTGTGCGTCTTTCCTCGAGTACTAATTAGAACCTTGAGGTAAAACCTAATCAAATTGTGGTCGCTGTGACTCAAAGTTTCACTAATGGTCAAGTTGGAAACTAGATCATCTTCGCTTGAGAATACGAGTTTCAGTTTATTATTACCTACAGTAGGACCGTCAACCCATTGAATTAATAACTTATCTGCAAATTTCAATAGTCTTCAGCCCACAGCATCAAGTTGTTTTGTCTTCCTAGTTTATATTACCGCAGTTAAAATCACCAAAGATTACACTAATGTTATTAGCCTCTTCACTAATCTACTTAACTGATTATACAAGTTTATATCCTTTATTTTATTTTAAAAATTTAGTTAAATTCCCAACATGTCATGAACAGAAACAATGTTACTATTTACTGGGTGCAGAGAGTCACAAGCATATAAAAGTACTCCGCCACCTTCCCTTCCGTTCCTATTTTTGCGAAATATTTAGTAACCTCCCATTTTACAGTAAATTTTCTTACAAAGTCCTCTTGGATCAGAATGAATCCAGGATTCAGTTATTCCTATGATGTCAAAGTTCTCAGTTTTGAGTAGCGCTATAAATTCCAGTAATTTGTTTCTAATTGACCTGGCATTGAATAGAATAATTTTCAGAGATTTTAAGTCGTTGTTTCTCCTATTTGACCTGGATCGTTTCCCAAAACAGGTGAATCAACTGATGCTAAGCTTAGGGAGGCGTTTGGTCAGACAACGCATAATAGGACCAAACACTGATGGAGTAGGATTTAGGACTAACTACTGGTAGAGTAGGTTTAACTACCGGTAGAGCAGGATCAGTTACTTGTTGGAGGAGGGGGTCCTAATTTAAAAAGTTTATACACGTTAATGTTAAGAAGCTCGCCATATTTCTTCTTACCCTTTTCGTTAAAATGAATTCCATGAGCCGAAGTATTCTCTACTATCGAAAAATGTATGCCAAAAACTGACAAAGTTTATTCCTTTATTTTCGCAAATGCGTTTTACTCTTATTTATGCTAATAGCTTTATTTAAAGTACATTCACCAGCGTGCATTCTTAGGAGAATTCCTACAACCATTCCCATGTCAGCCTTTCTTTTTTTAATCTTATCAGTTAAGTTTTTAAACTCTTTTACAACAGCCTCAGTCTGCCCTCCCTTGTACCTCTTTGAAAAATGTCATTGCTAACCAACATGTACAATGATAAGGCAACTTTTACTCTCGACGTTAACGTTGTCTAATTCCCTATTTATTCTCTGACTTGTGGCTCCTGGAAAAGAGCTAAGTTTTCTCTTGGTCTCATGTTTTGCTCCGAAAACGTTCACTTGATTTTTGACCAGAGAATCCTCAATTAAAAAGGACTCCTCTTCGTCAGCAAGCAAGTCAAACCTATTTTTTATGGCAATGGGTTCAGAATCTTTGTATTTCGTTTTCGAGGGTCTTTTATTTTTGATCACCTTGAATTCTTATTCATTTGTCCTACTTTTTGGTATACTCAGTGGTTTCCAAACGGGCCATTTTTTCTAAACGTTCAACCTTCGAGTTTATAACCGATGTTGGGTCTTCACTCTGACCTTGTCCACTAGTTTGGATTTCCAGTGCCACAATTCGAGCTTCATGATATTTTAGAATTTCCTTTGGCTCTTTAATTTCCTTTTCATGGTTTTCTCCAAGTCTACAAAACAAACATTACAGTTGTAATGTCGCTGAAATTACCTTCAGGAAAGTTAACACACCAATGTTGAACTTTACACTTAAAACATTCGGCTTTCAGTTTACCTGGCCCTGTCATATTTTGTCTATTTTTAATGCAGTTTACAATACTTAAGTACAAAGAAATGCAAAAGTAAAGGACTTTATCTTTGAGAGGGTGACCTTTTTCCCACGCTGTCTATATTGGAATACAATCTTCAAGGCTAAGGCAAAACAGCCTTATGGAACCACATTTTACTTTAACTGTTTTAACGCTGTCTGCGACCTGGCAAAAAAAGTTTTATGACACCACGTTAGTTACCTTAACTATAACTTCATATAATAAATAAAGTGAATTCAGATATAATTAAATAATAAAGTAAGGTAAATTAGATACGTTAAGTTAGATATGAAGGCACCGAACACTACTGTAAATATATCACTTCACTGGCGAGTTAATTTCCCTGAAAAAAGTTATCAAAATCACTGATACTGGACACTCGGTAAATACGTTTATTCACAACGAAGAATAAGCGGAGAGAGAGAGAGAGAGAGAGAGAATTAAAAATCTATGAAAATCAAAATGTTTACAGATTCAATGACGCGGGATTTTTCAATGAACACTTTATAACCGTCGATATTCTAGTATAAAACTGAAATCATATTGGGAGAATGATTGTTTAGGATTACATCAAATGAAAAATTTTCAAAGTATAGAGAAAAGCATGGATCCAAAACGAAGATAGAGAAAATTCATCTTTGACATACTAATTGATTAGAGAGCGTTACAGACCTACCAAATCCGAAACAATGTATCTTAAAATTCGTTCTACAAAGGAAAAATCTCTCGGATCGTGTTATCTTTTTGGTACAACGTGATTATGTTCTTAAAGCCGTTTTCGTTTCGTCCAAAATTTGACTCGACTTGAAGTCGCATTCTTTCACTGACTTCATGCCAGATTTGTGGACGAAAAGAACGCGGAAACTTGAGCTTGTGGCGTCAAATGTAAACAAAACTCAGTTAGGTCCAGTCTTGGATGGAGCTATTCTTATCTCAACGTCTGAAGGCTTAGCCATTCGTCTGGACACTCACGGGACAGCAGGGTCCTAATTTCAGGTTTCTAATCTATCATAAATCCATCTCACAAGGATTAGACTGTGGCCTAGGTTTGAGCTCGCCAAAGCAACGCTAGCCTAGGCCAATATAGGGCCCAAAATTGCAATAACTGGAGGCCAATTCTTTACTTAAGGCCTATAAACGCTAAATTTAGCCTAGCTTAATCTTTTAACACCAATAAAATACCTTTAATTCTGCAGACGAGAAATTGTTTAAAGAAGAAACAAAAACTAGTTCTCTAGCCACTGCGGAGCTGGTTTCGGCAAAACTCAAGTCTATGTAGTTTGCTTTGATGAAAAACACGCGGCAACTTTATTTGACTCGACTTCAAGTCAGTTAAACGAAAAGAAAACGGCTTAAATATAGTATTTTCATTTTAGTTAGGTGTCACTTTGGTTTTACATATTCTCTCAGTTTTTTCTGTCTTTTCATCAATTGTTTTGGGTTGACATGGTTAAGTACGCAATTTAAAGATCTTTCAAATGCTCGTGTACGTTTGTGTTTTTATGTAGACCTATGGAATTTCTGTACTGTGTGATGTTATGCAATATTTTATTCCGAATTTTGTATAATCTGTGTGTGTAATGAATCTCTCTCTCTCTTTCGTGACTCGCTTTAATAGGATTCGGATGACCTACATTCTCAGAGCCAATCATAAGCAAGAATAAGCAACTACTTGCGTTCTGATTGGAGTAGAGCTCTTTGGCTGGGACTCTTGAACAATTCCGAGAAGCTTTTATCGATTTGCTCCTGGGCAAGATGTGAGCTAACTTTAGATAGTAATTCTTGTGTTTCGAAGGGTAATGTACATTTTGCTTATTAAAACAGAAAAGAAATTTTAAATAAAAAAGGGGGTTAATTGTCCTACTTTTTTTAGGAGGGGGGGGGGGGGTAACTCTCTCAACCATTATCCCCCAACAAGAAAATCACTCAAATGAAAATTTTATATATATATATATATATTTATTTATTCTAGTGTGTGTGTGTGTGTGTGTGTGTGTGTGTGTGTGTGTGTGTGTATCCTTTGTGTGTGTGTGTGGTGTTTTCTTTCGAGTTTAATTATTTGGAATTTAAGACAACGTTAATTTGGTCACTATGTCAAGGTTTTCGTGTACCAAGAATAGAAACGTCATAAGGTAATTTTGATGTAATGGAAACAAACTGTCATTATGACGACAACGACGAAGAAGAACTACTGACCAACAAAGACCTTTGATCCACTCGTGGTTAGCTCAGGAAAAAGGAGGTGGTCGAAGTTAAAGATAAAGGAAAATGTTCGTAGTAGTTTGTCGTTTCAGGTTAATAAAGACCAGAAGACCCACACCAGACTATCCCAAAAAAGAAACGAACAAACGAGAGAGAGAGACTTACACTTTGCTTCACTTATTCGTGTGTAGAACTTTCACCCAACAATAGTAGTACATTAGGCCTATATAGGAGAATATCCTGTAGGCCTGACAGAAAATTGTGGTGAAAGAAGAGTTATAGGAAGTAGGAAAAAGTATAAGAATAGTTTGGGGAATACTTTTACCCCAGGCGTACACTTCTCGTATACCCAGTTACGCATTAGAGGAAAGTGTATTAAAATAAAGGATAGCATGAATGCTACACTATTGCCTTATCTACAGTATGCATTTTTTTTGACAGTTTCATCTATGAAGGCCAAAGATCACTGTACTGCTGGGATAAACAATTAAAATTAATTGCATTATATTCTAATCTGGTTGAAGGAAGGGAGACAGGTGTGTATGTGTATGTACGTGCGTGTGCGCGCGCGAACGAGTGCGCGACAAAGCGTAAACATGTGTTGAAGAATGCACAGAAATAGGATTACCATTTTCATCCTATGCGATCCCTTCTGGCTCCTTGTAACTTCAATCTTTGAAATAGAAGATAAGCAACAAGCTGGGAATTATACTGTACGTCTATTAGTCTAACTTCCATTATTGGAAAGATTTTGGAGTGTTATTCGGAACTATATATACACAGGGTGTCCCATAAGTCCGGTCTCGTGAGGAAAAGGGCCTCGGAGGCCTTTTCCTCACCAGTGTAACTCACTTTCATATTAGCCACTGAATTATGCTACCTGCAACAAAAAATAAAAGGTCCCAAACAAACACCAATTTGAACACTAATTCTAATATATTGCTTTTGTAAATTTAATTTAATATAAATTTTCCTTGGAAACCGAACTTATGGGACACCCTGCATATAGTCGAACATCTTGAAAGCAATAATCTTACTACAGTCATCACAGCACGGTTTTTGTAAAAATATTTTAAAATTTTTCCATGACGTCATCGATATGGTCGTCATAGAACGGTAATATAATAGATTTTCAAGAGACGTTTGGTAAAGTTCAATATAAACATGTTGCAGAAAATTAAAGTCCACAGAATAAGGGACCTTTTTTTCACCGTCCACAAATGCGTATTTGGGTACATGCGATAAGTGTTACGCATGGTGTGAATGAACTCTGAAGCTATTCTCTATACTTGTCCTACTTTTCTATAAATTTTCTATCAAAACTATTTTCCATCAGCAGTAGTAGCTGGCGGAGGAGTGAGAGTCTCGTCTGTTCTATACTTTAGTATTACTATTACTATTCCTACTGTTTCTATGGTATAAAGAAAGCCTTTAACGTTTGTAAATGTAAGCCTGAAGAAAAAGTAAAAAAGTAAAAAACGAAAGTAAATTAAAAAAAAAAAATTCTTTCCTGAATTAATTTCGATTTGACGATACGCATAAAATTGTTTCAAAAGTAACTTTACTTAAATATTATTGACAATAATAATGGTGAGATCTAGTCGGGTATTGTTTTAGGGGGAGGGGAGGCGGAGGGGGGGGGGGGGGTATTTTCCATTCAAAGGGGATTACTAGAAATAGTTTTTGCGACAATTTCTAAAGAAAATACCTTTTAAATTCGAATGCGATTTCAATAATTATAAGACCGTGCGCTTTTCCAAATTTCGCATATCTCTTTACAGATCACTGGGTATTATATACAGGGTGTCTCAAAAGTCACTATCTATTTTGAAAAATAATGGGAATTACGAAAAACTGGTTTAAGACATGAAAAATATATTTATTTCAAAGTGCCACAAAGAATTAGTGCTATTTATTTATCTGTCTCCACATGGCGACCATCAGTGTCTCTACAGAGCTCAAAGCGATAAGTTGTTTCCCGGAACACACTTTCCAGCATTTGAGGTGTTATTTTCTGAACTGCATCGGTAATACGATTTCGAAGTTCGGCTACATCACTAATTCTTCTACCAGTGTACACCTTAGACTTAATGAAACCCCAGGCGAAAAAATCTAATGGTGTTAAATCGGGTGAACGTGCTGCCCATGGTTGTGTTCCTCCACGACCAATCCAGCGACCGGGGAAGCGTCTGTCAAGATAATCACGTATAATTATTGCATAATGGCACGGTGCTCCATCCTGCTGAAAAACTACTGTGTCAAGAATGCCATCTGTAAGAAGTTGAGGTTCGAGGAATTGTTCAAGCATGTCAAGATAATAAACCAATTAACTTTTTTTAAATACACAAATTTGCACCAGAAGTACATATCTTTATGCCAGCATTGCATTTTTTAAAAAAACATCTAATGTCACCGAAATAGATAGTGACTTTTGAGACACCCTGTATATGTGTAAGATTGTGAAACCAGTGATTTCATGAAATCCCTGGTTTTCAGTAAATTCGCGTAATTTATACCATGATACAAAATTGACAAAAAGCGGATAATGACCTGACCTAACCTAGTCAATTTTGTATCATGGTATAAATTACGTGAATTCACTGAAAATTTCAGGATTTCATGAAATCACTGGTTTCATAATCTTACTGTAACACACACACAGTTCATTTTATATATATACATATATATATATATATATATATATATATATATATATATACATACATATATATATATACATATACATACACACATATACATATATATACACACATACATATATACAAATAAATATATATATACAAATAATATATATAAAATGAACTATCATGCATGAATACGTACGATTTTGCATTACGTGAACTTTGTCCCCACCATTGCTCGAATCCACAACCTCTTGAATAGAAGGCGAGGGCGCTAATCAGCACACTACAACGGGATAAAAGTTAACACAATCTGTCATACATTTAAACACCCGAAGAAACGTATAACGCTTTCGCGTCCAGAGGCATTTTACGTGTTAACCCTCCCGCATTCGATGTAAGGATTTCATTCAAATTATCTGCCGCAACGTTGGGGGGTCACAAAAATGGAATATCATGCATGAACACGCACGCTTTCGCAATATGCCAAATTTGCCCCAACCCATCGCCTAACCTATTCAGGACTAACGACTCTCAATGCTCTCAATTCTGAGTTACGCGATATTATGAACTTTGGTATTAAACTACGTTATCCTATTCCATTTCTAGAAAACTGTTTAAGCAAAGCTAAAAAAAAATAAGGTATTATAATAGTATAATTGTAAATGAATTTGATCATAAAAATATCCTTAATCTTCCTCACCATTTACATTTTACACATCTTCCGACCTTACTTAAAATAACTGGAATTAATGTAGTCTTTACGTACAGAAATACTGTTAAATCTCGCTCGATAAAGAATAGCCCAGATAATGCAGCTGGCACTGTCTACTCGATTGGATGTAAACAATGCGACTCAGTTTATATAGGTCAAACTGAAAAAACTTCAGAGTAAAACGGCATAAATATGCGTGTAGATAGCAAATAATTCAAATGCATTATTTAATTCAACCATACTGTATGTATAGATATAATCATAGTATTAACGCAGAGCTCTAAAATTCTTGTTAAAAATAGACATAAGCGGAGGGAACATTTTGGAATGGGCATTCATATACATATTTTATATTTCAATAACAATTCAGGAAGGCATAAAATGGACATCTTGTTAAAATATATTTTTTCCTTAATTACTACTTTATAATTCTTTGCTAATCCCTACAAACCACTATTTACGCTATATATATATCTTTTTGCCTCTTCCCTCATTCACACCGAAATCAAAATCCAAAGTTTTCGAGATACCTGAACACATTGCGTCTGAAAGATTGGAAGTCAGAGACAGGAGGAAAGATGGACTGAGGAAGATTGTTCCAGAGTTCACCGGTTGAGTTGATGAAAGAGTGAAAATACCGAATAACCCTTACGATGGACAGAAAAGGAACGAGAATGTGTCGAAAGTCGGGCAGTGCTGCTCTCCTTAAAGGAGGAGCCATGCAGTTAGAGAGTTCAGAAGAGCAGTGTCCATTATAATAGCGATAGAAAAAGAGTGAGACAACACTGCGACGGGGAGAGAGGGATTGAAGACAGTCAGTAAGAGTAGGGGAATTGAGACGAAAAACCTTTGAGTCCACCCGGTCAAGTAGAGCTGTGTGGGTTAAGCTACCCCACACGTGAGAAGAGTACTCTATACGAGGGCAGACAAGAACCTCTGTACACGGACAGCAATTGAGTTGAGTAACGAAACTGTGGAGCCGGTACAGCACACCCTAACCTCTTAAAAGCTGTTTACAGAGGGTATATGTGATATTTCCAGGAAAGATCACGAGAAAAGGAAACACCAAGAATGTTAAGAGAAAAGGAAGGATTGAGTTGTGTATTGTTGACGGTAAGGAGATAGTCGTGTGACAGATGAAGGAACCGAAATTTGAGGCATTGAAAGCCACAAGGTTTTCTCTGCCCCAATCAGAGATAGAAGATCAGAGGTCAGATGCACCATAGCCGTCTCACACCAAACATGGACTGACTGTTGAGATGGACGCTTTGCGTAGCGGGTGGAGAAGTGAAGAGTGGAATCATCAGCATCGGAGTAGATAGGACGGGAAGTGCGACTTACAATATCATTAATAAATAAAAGGAAGAGTGGGTGACAGGACAGAGCCCTGAGGAACACCACTATTAATAGCTTTAGGAACAGTGGCCATCTACAACCGCCGCTATAGATCGGCCAGAAAGGAAATTGGAGATGAAATCACAGACAAAAGTATAGAAACCGAAGGAGGGCAGTTTGGAAATTGAAGATCTGTGCTATACTTTATCAAAAGATCAAAAGCTTTGGTATGTCCAGCGCAATAGCAAAAATTTCACCGAAATCCCAAAAGGAGGATGCCCAAGATTCAGTGAGATCTGAAAGATCATCGCCCGTCGAGTGTGCCTTGCAGAACGTTCGCTGACGATCTGAAAGAAGACAGAGTCGAGAAGTGATCAAAAACCTTCCTAGAAAGGCAAGAAATCATAGTAGTTGGAGAATAGTTGGAGGGTTGAGAGCGGTCACTCTTCTTTGGAAGAGGCTGAATGAAAGCGAACTTCCAGCAAGAAGAAAAAGTACCAGATAAAAGAACGACGAAAGAGTTTGCCTAGGCAGGGTGTCAGCACAGAAGTACAGTTCTTGAGAACAGGAGGAGGGGCACCATCAGGACCGTACGCCTTCCTAGAGTTGAGCCCAGACGGGGGAGAAAGAACACCTTAAGAGATTCAAATTTTAGATAGCTAAGATAGAGGAGGAAGGAGACGGAGAAACAGCGCAGGAGTTGTCCAGGGTTGAGTTGGAGGTGAGAGTTTGAGAGAAAAGCTCAGCTTCATCAGGAGAAGAGATAGCAACTTAGCTGTCAGAATGGAAAAGAGAAGAGAAAGACGAAGTAAAGTTGTTGGAGAGATTCTTGGCTAGATGCCAGAAAGGGCGAGAATAATTTGAATTAGATAGGTGAATACACATAAGACCTTGGAATCACTAAATTTTTTACCTCGTGGGTCGCATCATTTAATTATTTGCCGATTATATATATATGTATGAGAGAGAGAGAGAGAGAGCGCCCAAAATCCACTCCAAGTTAGCCGAAGAAGGAAGGAGAAAAGTTAGAAATAGCAATTAAAAAAAACCCACTGAAAATTCATACCATGCTTACACTTATAGACGTGTAAAGTTTTCACACAGGAATAGTAACAAGAGTACAAAACAGACAAGGTTCTCTCCCTCCGCCAGCCACTGTTGACAGAAAATAGGGGTGAAAAGGTTTATAGGAAAGTAGGAAAACGTATAATGAAGATAATAGCTTCAGAGTTCATTCACACAATGCACACACTTATCTCGTGTACTCAGTTTTGCACCAGAAGAGAGCGGAAAATGAAAGATAACATGAATATTAAAGTACTAATTTAATCTACGCAATGCATTTTCTTCGTAGAGAGAGAGAGAGAGAGAGAGAGAGAGAGAGAGAGAGAGAAACGTTATAAATTAATTAACCTGTATTCTCAGGTGATTTCCAACAAAGTGAACTTATTAATTTCTCATATGAAATCCTCTTCCGAACTTTATCACTCTTTCGTTAACCTTTGATATTTCTGGAAGGGAAAATAGTCGCCTCCGAGATAAATATGAAGCGAATATATAAAATATTAATATTTTCGTGAAACTGCTTCGTTTCAGGATTTATTTAATGTAGATTTATATATTTATATATATATTATTATATATATATATAATTATATATATATAATATATATATATATATATATACGGTATATATATTTTAAAGTTTGGAAACACCTGTGTACAATTTCTGTAATTTGTCCTTATTAACCAATAGAGTTATTGGTCTGTCTGTTCCTATAAATAGACTATTGTTCTAAATGTAAAAAAATTCAGTAATATAGATTTAACCCAATCATATTTCGTTATTTTGTTATATTAATCAGGTTTTAGTTCTAAAATAGAAAATAAAAACCCGATTAATATAACAAAATATGATTGGGTTAAATCTAAATTACTAAATTTTGTACATTTAGAACAATAGTCTATTCATAGGAACAGACATTAGTCTACTAAAACAACTCTATTGGTTAATAAGGAGAAATTACACAAATTGTACAAGTGTTTCCAAACTTTTTACCAGTACTGTATATATATATATATATATAATATATATATAATATTTAGGAGAAATCCAATGACAAGGAGAAATGTAAATGCCATGAAAAGTCTTCTTTAATGCGCAACGTTTCGAGCAATACGCTCATCTTCAGGCTGTTTAATAACAATGTGAAATTAAAATCAATATTGAATGAAAAACAAGACAGAAAATTTCTATAACCTATTCATAAAGGCAAATTTTACAAGACTGAGAAAAGAGGGTTAAATTCTAAGTTATACAGATTTACATATAAAAATTAAGAAGCTATTTTTAATTACATATAGTAAATGTGAAATTAATACACTGGAAAAATTAACAATAGTACACTGGAATAATGAAACTAACTAACCTTTCACTGCAATTTCCGAGGCTAACTGATTTAAGCAGAGGCAATACGGGAAAATAAGAGATGGCGAGGGCGATTGGGGAAGGGGGGATTATAAGGAATTGGGGAAGGAGGAGAGATTATAGCAAATTTAGGGGGACAGCTGATGAGTCAACATTTAGATTAGGGGACAATGTTTTAATGAAAAGCGATTCCAAAATTCTTAGTGAGTTGGGACAAGTATTACAACCAAGAATTTTAAAATTGTCTAAAGTGACATCAGTTTTACATTGTATACTGTGTTCCCGAATCCTCGAAACTTCCTTAGTTTTTAAAATTTTACCTGTTCGGCCACTTATTCCCATATGCGAATAAAGTCTAGCCCTGAGAGAGCGAACAGTGCTGCCAATGTAATTCCCAAGGAGACACCTAGGGCAGGTAAATAAATATACAACACCGCTACGCAACGAGTCAGGGGTTCGATCCTTCGCTGAGAAAAAGCTACCTAAAGACGTTTTATTAATAAATATGATGCGGAAATCAGTATGATAAAAAAATTTCCTTAACAACTTTGTAAATTTAATCTTAAATTCCTTATTCAAAGGACCCATTTCAGGTACCAAGAAATATTTTATATCCTTCGGCACTGTAATACATGGAAGTTGAGGGCTATAAACATTATTTAAGAAGGATCTAATTAGTTTGTCTACATATTGAACAGGAAAACTATTATTAGTAAAGTATGATCTTAGATTATTAAATTCATCATTAAGTAAGGTAAAACTAGAGGTCAAATTATATCCTCTGAACAGGAGTTTTAATACAAGACATCTTATAGTTGAAATCAGTAAAACTAAAAAAATTCATGCCCATTTCCGCATCATATTTATTAATAAAACGTCTTTAGGTAGCTTTTTCTCAGCGAAGGATCGAACCCCTGACTCGTTGCGTAGCGGTGTTGTATATTTATTTACCTGCCCTAGGTGTCTCCTTGGGAATTACATTGGCAGCACTGTTCGCTCTCTCAGGGCTAGATTTTATTCGCATATGGGAATAAGTGGCCGAACAGGTAAAATTTTAAAAACTAAGGAAGTTTCGAGGATTCGGGAACACAGTATACAATGTAAAACTGATGTCACTTTAGACAATTTTAAAATTCTTGGTTGTAATACTTGTCCCAACTCACTAAGAATTTTGGAATCGCTTTTCATTAAAACATTGTCCCCTAATCTAAATGTTGACTCATCAGCTGTCCCCCTAAATTTGCTATAATCTCTCCTCCTTCCCCAATTCCTTATAATCCCCCCTTCCCCAATCGCCCTCGCCATCTCTTATTTTCCCGTATTGCCTCTGCTTAAATCAGTTAGCCTCGGAAATTGCAGTGAAAGGTTAGTTAGTTTCATTATTCCAGTGTACTATTGTTAATTTTTCCAGTGTATTAATTTCACATTTACTATATGTATTTAAAAATAGCTTCTTAATTTTTATATGTAAATCTGTATAACTTAGAATTTAACCCTCTTTTCTCAGTCTTGTAAAATTTGCCTTTATGAATAGGTTATAGAAATTTTCTGTCTTGTTTTTCATTCAATATTGATTTTAATTTCACATTGTTATTAAACAGCCTGAAGATGAGCGTATTGCTCGAAACGTTGCGCATTAAAGAAGACTTTTCATGGCATTTACATTTCTCCTTGTCATTGGATTTCTCCTAAATATTAAATTGAAGCTCTGTAGAAGCAACCCGCATGATTATATATATATATATATATATTATATATATATATATATATATATAGTGTGTGTGTGTTTGTGTGTGTGTGTCCCAAAATATGCACACACTTTAGTTGCACACAGTACAAGTACTCTTCGTGTTCATTGTGTTCTAAGAAAGCAATAAACAATTTAAAATAGATACTAACAACTGTTTAAAATGTTCTCCATTTGCAGTTTGCATGGAGGCATGCATAAAAACGAGAAACAGCAGAACGATATGCGTGTATATTTTTATCAGGTGCGATTGTAGTGCAGGCGTCGACCATGCATTGACGAAGTTCCTGCAAGGAAGCCGGTTTACTGGTGTAAACAATGTTCTTCAATTCACCCTAAAAATAAAATCCGAGGGGTGTAAGATCTTGATAGCTTGGGGATATTCAACGGGTCCACGGTGCCCTAGCCAGGATTCAGATAATCTGCCACCGAAAAACATTTATACACACTTAAATCATTTGTAACATCGATGCATATATACCAACAAGGTGATTTTTGTTTCTGAAAGCCAACAATGCTTCGTGTGGGACGGGTATGATGCACCTGACCTCTGATCTTTCTGCTATCTCCGACCGGGGCATAGAAAACCTTGTGACTTTCAGTGCCTCAAAAACTGTTTCTTCATCCGTTTACTAGTCACAATCTTCCACAGGACTATCCTCTTATCTTCAACAATACACAACTTAATCCTTCAGCTTCTCTTAATATTCTTGGCGTTTCCTTTTCTCGTGATCTTTCCTGGAAATATCGCGTACGCTCTCTCTAAAACAGCTGCTAAGAGGTAGCGTGTTAAACCGGATCCACAGTTTCTTCACCCAACTCGGTTGCTTCTCTGTACAGGGGTCTCGTCCGTTCCCTGCATGGGGTACGCTTCTCATGTGTTGGGTAGTTGAACCCACACAGCTCTACTTAACCGGGTAGAATCAAATGCTTTTCGTCCCATCAATTCCCCGCTTTTTACCATATCTTCATTCCTTCTCTCTTCGCCGTAGTGTTGCCTCACTCTCTTTTTCCTATCGCTATCATAACGGACACTGCTCTTCTGAACTCTCTAACTGCATGCTTTCTCCTTGGAGAACACGCAGAATCCGACTTTCGGCACATTTCATTCCTTTTCTGGCCAACTCGCTAACGCAAGAATTAATCGGTATTTTCATTCTTTTATCTACTCAACCGGTGAACACTGGAACAATCTTCCTCAATCCATCTTTCCACATGTGTATGACCTCCAATCTTTCAAATGCAGTGTGTGTCGAGGCATCTCGAAAACCCTGGACCTTGATTTTGGCTGTCTTTTTCCTCTATGGGGGCGTGGGCATTTTTGCGGGCATTCACCCCTGGCCCCTCCTACCGCATTATATATATATATATATATATATATCCCCGCAAGGGGGTTCTAAGCTCGTGCTCTTGAGTGCTCTTTGTGCTCGTTTGTACGTGCTTGTTCCTGGAGGTTTCACGTGCGCCCTCCCGGCCCTAGCACCCAAGGATGATGGGGCTCGACTCTGCAGTCCTTGTCATCCTTGGTTTTTTTCCACTTCGACTGTCCCCTCCACCCTTTCTTTTTCCTCTGTCTTTCCTCTCACTTTTTCTTTGTTTTTCCGCTGAGATATGCCCTTTAAATAGAGGCGAATCGGTTCTTCCCGAACTAAAAAAAAAAAAAAAAAAAATAAAAAAATATATATATATATATATCTCAGCAACAGAGCTTTCAACCCTCCGTCATATTATGACTTACAACTTATCACGTATATTGGAAATTTAAGGATGTAAAAACTCACGCCCTGAGCGTAACTTACGATATTAAGAATACGTCAAGGTATGCTTGACTATGTCATGCCCATTTAGTTAATTTCTTAAGCAATAAAATGGGAAATTTGAGAGTTCTATCAGCTAAAAAAACGTGAAATGCGCTTCCCATATAGAGCGGTTTTAAAATGAATTATGACGACGTAACTTTTCTGCATAATTATCGTAGATTCCAGTTTATAGAAATACGTTCTGGCCACGTCACAACATCGCTTCCCGTTAGATCAGCGAAGTTAAACGACATTGGATCTAGGTAGTAATTGAATGGGAAACCGTCCTTTGCGTCCAGATGATGTAGTGACCCGTGCGGTTCGGATTCCACGTAAAGTTGTAGGTCCCTTCCGTGGCATAACCTTTGCCGTTACGAAAAGGTTAAAAACTCCTAACACATCATCAAGCTTTTATTTGGCAAGAAGTAGTCCCGCTTTTCAAACGGGAACTACAATTATTTAATTAAAAATATTAAAATCTCTTAAAATACATCTGAAGAAATTTTTTTTTCTAAATTGCATAAAAAATTACATTTCGGAACAAGGCGCAAACCTTAAGGAGTCGTGGCCTATCTTTTATTGTAGGCAGGCCAAAACCGGCCAGCTAGGTTGTAGGAATTTCCAGCCTGTCATGCGATAATATTTACGGTACTTTTTTTTTTTTTTTTTTACTGGAATGCTGAAATACTGACGAGTCGGGAAGGTTGTGAAAACGCATTTTGGGGTTTCCAGTTCAAAAGTTGTTCATCCTTGCTTTGATGCAGAGACGGTTAAAGATAACTAGAGAATAAATTATATTCTTTATATAACCTTACACACACACACACTTGAATTTTAATATGAAATTTAATAATGATTACATTACATATGGAAAACATGAAAACACTTTGGTTTATGAAGTTTATGCGAGTCACAAATGATCTTAAACTAGATTTTATAATAATAAAAAAAATTGCAAAAATGTTAATTTCAAGTCGGCTAATTAAAATTATTTACAGAGCTACCGAAATATCCAACATAACCAGTTAAAATATATACTAGGACTATTTACACAATTTGTAAACTCTCTCAGTCATCAAAAGTCTCCAATTTTTCTTTAAAACTAACTAAGGAACTATTACTACTACTACTACTTACTATGTATGGCAATCATTCCAAAAATCTACTACTACTACTTGTTAACTAAAAAAGTATTTTCGTAGATCCAGTCTACAAGTCTGTTTTCAAATTTTCTTATTCTGCCATTTATTATTAATCATTATTTTAAATGAAATTACGTGTAATGGGTTGAATGTTGATATGAATGTTGATATGAATGTTGATATGAATGTTGATATGAATGTTGATATGAATGTTGATAATGATTTTAAATGCTGCTGCCAAGGTAAAAAAAAAATTGACCAATCACAAAAGGCGGATTTGGAAGCTAGCGCGGATCTAAATTTCGAAATGCTCAATCGGGCATTTTCTCACGGGAGCTGCTAAATGATCAGAGGTGTCTGCTTGCTTAAAATGTACTTTCGTGAAATAAATTTGTTCAGTGTCGGCTTAAGTTCTCCCCCAGAGATGTACTGTTAAAACACGTGTCCGCGCTCGTCTTTCCTCCGTTATTATTTCTGTGCTAATTAAATAAACGAGTTAAATTGAAAACCGTTGTCATTCCCAAATTAACTTCCTTTCTCCGTTCAAAATGCTCCGCGTCTCAGTTCAAGACTACGTCTACTATACTGCCGTTATATATACTTCATTTTTTTCATATAATATAACAACCCACAAGATCCGGGTTTTCTTTTGTCGAATTTAAATCTGAATCTATTTTCTTTTATGGCACTTGTGCAAATTGATATTAATGGAGATATAAGCAATTTTTGGATCGATTAAAATCGATTGAAATAGTATAGTGGTAATTATTCGTTTTACTCATGCGGGTCGATTTTGATATGAGAACAGGTTTTTCTGGTGTATTTTGGTGTGTTTTATTCACATCTAACCTTCGTTTCTTGTGCAAATGAATTATTAAATACCCAGTTAGGTGAACTGTACGCCCTTGATTGGTTAGGTTGTCGTGATATTTTCGCTTGTTGGGTAAAGTCGTGATATTTTCATTAAAACTAACGAAAATATCACGACAAAATAACTAATCATCAAGGGCGTACAGTTGACCTAACCTGGCATTCAATTAACCTAACCGGGCATTCAATAATTCATTTGCACAAGAAATGAAGGTAAGATTTGAATAAAACACACCAAAATACACCAGAAAAACCTATTCTCATATCAAAATCGACTTACAGGGGTAAAACGAATAATTACCACCATACTATTTCAATCGATTTTAATCGATCCAAAAATTGCTTATATCTCCATTAATATCAATTTGACCAAGAAGTGTCATAAAGGAAAATAGATTCAGATTCAAATTCTACACAAGAGAAAATGGATCTTGTGGGTTGTATTATATGAAAAATGAAGTAAATGATGGGTTATAACCAACAAGATCCAAATTTAGTTTAGATTAAGCCCAAATATTTACTCGGAATTAATTATTTTCAAGTTCTCTACATGAAGTCAAGCCCATTTCCCACTAAATATGTGTTTAATCTAAACCAAATTGATTTTTATGTATATATCATTTACTCAGTTCAGTTTTAACAAAGCTGAGACTGATAATTTTGAACGCAGTACTTTATTAGTCTAAAATATGAACAAAGTTTGGATCACCTGAAGATCAGGGCCCTCAGCCTTCTTTAGTTAGGCTTATACGGCTAACGAAAATATCACGACTTAACCTAACCAAATAGTTAAGGGCGTACAGTTGACCAAACGATTGGTTAGGTTAAGGCGTGATATTTTCGTTAGTTAGCCTTATAAGGCTAACTAACGAAGGCTGGGGGCCCTGATCTTCAGATGATCCCAAAGTTTTTTGCTTAAATTAAATAGAAGATTTTTGGAGAGGGTGAAAGAATCTGGGTGTCCAGATGTGTCTGTTCCTTTGCAAGGACGTTTACTTAAAATTAATCAGCGTGCCGTGCACAAAAAGTTTCACTTCTATGAGTACAATTATTTACAGAGTTCGACAGAAAATGGGGTTGCACCCCCCACCTCTCCCCAGTAATATGTAATTTATGGAGTTTTTTGAAGTGGAATTACTCGCAAGTACTTTTGTCATTAGGATGGCTGCGGTATATCTGTCGGTGGCGTTGCCTTGGAGAAATGTTTCTAGCTTTAATACTTTGAACCTTACTACTTATTGCAAATTTATAGTTGAAAACAATGGACAACCTCCATTTCTATAATTGCTGGTCACATAAGAAACATTCATAATACAAAAGAGTGCGAAAAAAACTATACACAGTGAGACCCATATCTTAATGCTTTCCAAATCTGTGAAACTACAAAGAAAAAAGATAAATATGTATTTACTATTACACCGGTCTCGGGTAGAAAGTTTTAAAAGCTGGTTTTAAATGTTTTTTCAATGTGCTGAATTAAAAAATGATAGTCATTTGCGTTGCAAATGATTTGTTAAAGCGTTATTGAAGCTTAAAGCTTTTAAAACTTTCTACCCTTTTTTACCTGGGAGACCCCCAGTGGGAACCGAGAGTTTTTGGGTGGGGAGAATCACAAAAACGAGTGGTTTCCGAAGATTTTGAAAGTCAGATTAATACAAAACGCATCAAAAACCATAGGAAAAACAAATTTCACCTTCAAAATTGGCCGAACCTAAAACAACTTAAGCAAACCTAACCTAACCTAGTAAATATTTACCGGCGATACAGCGAAAATAATCAAAGGAGCACAGACCACAGGAAGCCATGTCCACTAACTGATTCAAATTAAAATCAGTGGAAGCGCCATTTTTTTACCCTTTTCCCGTTAGAGAGTTTAAGCTTCAATAACTCTTTAACAAATCATTTGCGACGGAAATAAGTATCATTTTTTAATTCAGCACATTGAAAAACATTGGAAACCAGCTTTTAAAACTTTCTACCGGAGACCGGTGTAATAGTAAAAAAATACTGGAAAAAAGGGGTTATTTCTGATTTTAATTGCATGAATCAATTTTTCCAAAGAATAACACGAGTACATCTCTAATGACCTACGACTATTTGGAGAGTTTTACTTCAGTTTCACAAAGAGACACTAAGAAAACTTTTTTTAAGTAACTTCCTCCAAAACGTTTTCAGTACAAATTGTTGAGTCAACCTGGTACAAGTAAGTACTTTCCAGATGTTCGAAACTTTATTTCTGATAATGTTAGGTTTAGATATCATTCAGAAAATAAAACATTTTGCAACCTTCCTTCGGGGGGTAAAAAAAAAAAAAAAAAAAAAAAAAAAAAAAAAATTCTTTTGCAACAAATAATTAATTAAGAAAATTAATTCGTATATTAAGGTAAACGTTTACAAACTTTATTGCTGGGAGTGTAATGGTTGTTATGTTGGTTTAAAACGAATTACTTTGGAAGACGTTTCCACCAATACTAATTACAGTATTCGGGCTGAAGATAGAAACAACGTGGTTTTATTATTGGTAGGAACCCAACCAGGTAAGAATAATTAATTGTACATTTGTTTAGTCCTACGTTCGCTTTTAGGTTTTATAATTATTACTAGCTGCACACACACACACACACATATATATATATCTATAATATATTATATATTATATATATATATATATATAATATATATATATATGCATGTGTTGTCAGTAAGAATTAATAATTTAGTTATTACTTCCGTCCACGGCGTCACTTTTTGCAATGAAATAGCTTACCATATGTTCAAAATATTACCCGTTTTCTATCAATTTTAGATCTCGTCTCAGAAAATGGGTTTAGAAAGGTATACGAAACCAAATTTCTAACCTGGCAAAAAATATGTCCGTTTCCTCATTGTATCAGTTGCTCGGAGATAGTAGCACCAGACCGGATCATTATAATTATAATAATTATAATAATAATAATAATAATAATAATAATAATAATAATGTATCGAATAACAATATTTTATTTCCTTACAGAGAAAATGGTGTATTCTGAGTAAAATTGTGTTAAAAAAATCCATTAAAAAGCTTTTTACTTAAGTAATTTCGGTTATAATTTTTTCATGTTTTTAAGAAATTTTAATGTCCTCTATTTGAATTTTTTCTGTTTAAAGTGATATCAAACGTTTTTGGAATTGAAGACAAATTTTGGTGCTTTTCTGTTAACGGGAATACCCAACCGCCCACCACCAAACTTATGTATTTTTGCTCTCGTCATTTTCTTTTCGTTTAAACTAACGAAAATATCACAACTTAACTAACCAATCATCAAGGGCGTACAGTTGACCTAACTGGGCATTCAATTGGCCTAACCGGGCATTGAATTAACCTAACCGGTTAATATAACGGAAAATGCCCGGTTAGGTCAACTGAATGCCCGGTTAGGTCAACTGAATGCCCAGTTAGCTCAACTGAATGCCCAGTTAGCTCAACTGAATGCCCAGTTAGCTCAACTGTAGGCTTTTGATAATTGGTTAAGTTGTGATATTTTCGTTAGTTTAAACGAAAATGACGAGGGCAAAAATACATCCTAAACAGTTTGGTAGTCCCGATAATACGTAAGTACCGAATTTATTAATCATTTAAATGAAATTAGTTAATATGTAAGCGATAATCAGTTAGTAGGGGGCCAAAATGTCTGTCATCTAAAATCGCAGAAAAAAACGTCGCTGCTTTCGGTACGTTGTCGCCACATGAATTCCACAAGAACGAGTCCAGATGATGGCGGGCGGTTGGGTATTCCCATTAACAGGAAAGCACCCAAATTTTTGGTATACAATTCTTTCACAGGAACAAATTCCAAAACCAATTTCAAACAAATAATCTAATGCACGGTATCTTAAAAACATAGCCAAGAAAGAAATTAGCATTTAAGTTTTACTTAATTATTTTGGATACATTCCGTATTTCTCACATTCTCTGGTTTGTGAAGCACGATTGCATTCAAGTCCAATAACAATACACAAGTAAATAAAAAGAAAAACATTAAAATGGACAGAAAAATAAAATCACTAAAAGTGATCTCTCTTTAAGAAGGAAAACATTGCATTAAAACATTTTAACAATTAAAAGTCTCGAGTGAGTCACGGAAAAATTCATGTGATCCCAACCCTAAATTTACACTCAAAATTTGAAAGTCACACACACACACACACACGATTCGTTCAAGCGAAGCCAATATTTACGCCCTTTGATCATGGCTCCTTAAACATGTAAACGCATTTTACGTACAATGACCGAGTCTTATTAACTCGTGGTTTTCCACTTTTTTTAACTTTTCTAGTTTATTTAAGTGCGGTTACTGCACTTACAATGGATAAACATACATTGTTGTTGTTTGATGGGGCTGTTTAACCTTTAGCAACATCTATAATCACAAAAGGGAGGGGACCTACTGTTTTACGTGGGATTTAAACCACGGGTCGATACATAATCTGGACGCAGAGGACGGTCTCCCATCCAACTACGACCCAGACTGAATGTCACTCAACTTAATTGATCGATGGGAAGCGATGTTACGAACTTTGGCCACGACGTAGCCTTTTACATACAATAACTTTAATGATACAATCGCAACACCGTTATAGTGAACATACGCTACTAGGGCAATATTTCACAATGGATATTAAAATAGAAAATTATTGGCAATTATATGACACGACTTAATCACTCCTATGAGGATTAAGCTTTCAATCTGCTATATAAACTAAAGATCGTTAGACGATTAAAAAAAAAAAACGCGTCACGTGTTCATTGGTCGACGATCGTAATGACTGTCAAGTATTATGAATTTGGGTCCACTATGACACAGAAGGTATAGGCAATGAAGCAAAGATTTCTTACTAACTCTAAAATTATGTGTAATATCTTAATTTCTGAATTTTTCCACGAAAATGAGAACAAACAGGCATGAAGCTTTTTATAAATAGAATAATTATTCACTGAAAGCGTTTTGTAGTTTTTAATTTTAAAAGATTAACATACACAGCATAAGCAACGCCGATTAAACCCTTGAATTTTGTCAGTAAATAAGCGAATGAGTGTAATGGTTTAAAATTAAGTTGGACTTGAGCTAAGGCCTAAGTCATGCCCTTAAAACATGTATACATTACATACATATATATATATCAACGTAAAGAACGACGCTTGTATAGGAGAACATTCGGATCTTTTCCGTTTGACTGCTGCCATTGAAACAATAATTAAACTTTTTGTATTTTAACTGAAATGTCTTGATGATACAAAATAAGTTACTTTATAAAAAAGCTTTTCTTAATTTCCCCTTCAAATTTTGTTTCTTATAAACAATTTTAATTACTTTCAAGATCCATGCTTAATTTTTAAGTTTTAATCGTGTACTCAGAAAAATAAGGGGATCACCTGAAGATCAGGGCCTCCAGCCTTCTTTAGTTAAAGGTTAACTAACAAAAATATCACGACCTAACCTAACCAATCGTCAAGGTCGTACAGTTGACCTAACGATTGGTTAGGTTAGGTCGTGATATTTTCGTTAGTTAGCCTTATAAGGCTAAGTAAAGAAGGCTGGGGGCACTCACCTCTTATGTTTCAATGGCGGCAGTCAAACGGAAAAGATCCGAACATTCCGCGCAAGATGAGGAGGGAGAACGAACAAATGAACATTCCTCATCTTGCGCGGAATGTTCTCCTATACAAGCGTCGTTCTTTACGTTAATTATACTGCGTGTTCTTTGCAGTTGAAATGTGTGTATATGTATATATATATATATATAAAAAAAATTAAACTTGCATTTTAGTTAAACTAAGAGCCATGATAGACCTGGTATAGGTTTAGATATTGATATAAATGTTAAACAAAGCCTAGATCATAGGGTATGAGCTAGCAATTCAGAAACAAGGTTAGGCCCGAGGCTTCTATACTCTAAAAAATAATTCCTTTATTTAAAGGGTTCAAAAAGTAATTTCATGCTTTGGATTTTGTAGGAAACCCAAAATTCCCGGTACAAGTCATAAAATCCATTGTCCACCACGTTAACTTCCCCTCCATTTTGAATTTGATTTGAAAATCGATGCAGGATCAATCTCCATCAGTTTCAGGCAAATTTCGTACTACTAAAATTATAAAAAGTAGCGAAGAAAGTGTAAAAGCATTAAAACTAAAAGGTAAATAGATGAAATTAAAATAAAGTTACAATTATAAAAAGTAGCTAGGAAAAATATAAAAGCATTAAAACTAAAAGGTAAATAAATAAAATAAACAAGTACCTTAACTAAAACATAGCAGATCTACCGATGATTCATCAGAATTGAGGTGTGGTTTTAATTTATAAATGAACAAAGATTCCATCATTTTAAGCTTAAGGTCACAGCTTCCGGCAGCAAGTACGGCGAAACTAGACTGTGAAATTGGGTGGTTATTGTTGTGTGAATGGTTACGTATGAGAGAATTAGGTGGTTTGCCAAGAGGTAAATTTGTACGGACCGATTTACCGAGATATTTGTAAATACAGGATTTTAGGTGTCTTTTAGTCTTACCTATATATGACCCCATACAGTAGTCACACTTGTATTGGTAAACTATGGATGGCTTAAGAAGTGCAGGAATAACATCCTTGTATTTAAATAAGTGATAAATCGGCTTAGACGGGGTGAATATAATTTTTATACATAGTTGTGGGTAGAATTCCTTGAGCAATTTTAAAAGTTTGTTTCTAATGTTAAAACTTGAGGTTCCCATATAAGGCAAAGTGAAATACACGATATCTTTGGGAACTGTAATTGCGTCTAGTTGTGGGGTTTATTAGTCTATTTAGGGTTCTGCCTATTGTAGTGTCCACCAATCTAGAAGGGAAATTATTCTTGGTAAGGAGTTTTCGGATGAAATCTAGTTCATCGTGTAGTTTAAAATAATCTGAACAGTTTTTTATAGAAGATATATTGATGACACTTTTCTCCTGTTCAAATCACCAGACCATATCCCTTTGTTTCGTAATTATGTTAATTCTAAGCACCCTAATATTGAATTTACTTCAGAAACTGAATCTAATAGCTTTGTTCTTTTTGGACATTTAGATAATAAAAACTAATTCCTCTTTTCAAACTTCCGTTTACCGAAAGCCGACATTCACCAGTCTTATTACGAACTTTTCTTCTTTTATCCTTCTAGGTTTCAAACGAAATTTAATTTCAACTCTAACTAATAGAGCTTTCAGTATCTGTTCAGATTATTTTAAACTACACGATGAACTAGATTTCATCCGAAAACTCCTTACCAAGAATAATTTCCCTTCTAGATTGGTGGAGACTACAATAGGCAGAACCCTAAACAGACTAATAAACCCCACAACTAGAGACGCAATTACAGTTCCCAAAGATATCGTGTATTTGACTTTGCCTTATATGGGAACCTCAAGTTTTAACATTAGAAACAAACTTTTAAAATTGCTCAAGGAATTCTACCCACAACTACATATAAAAATTATATTCACCTCGTCTAAATCGATTTATCATTTATTTAAATACAAGGATGTTATTCCTACACTTCTTAAGTCATCCATAGTTTATCAATATGAGTGTGACTACTGTATGGGGTCATATATAGGTAAGACAAAGACACCTAAAATCCTGTATTTACGAACATCTCGGTAAATCGGTCCGTACAAACCACCTAATTCTCTCATACGTAACGATTCACACAACAATAACCACCCAATTTCACAGTCTAGTTTCGCTGTACTTGCTGCCGGAAGCTGTGACCTTAAGCTTAAAATTATGGAACCTTTGTTCATTTATAAATTAAAACCAGACCTGAATTCTGATGAATCATCGGTAGATCTGCTATGTTTTAGTTAAGGTACTTGTTTATTTTATTTATTTACCTTTTAGTTTTAATGCTTTTATATATTTCCTAGCTACTTTTTATAATTGTAACTTTATTTTAATTTCATCTATTTACCTTTTAGTTTTAATGCTTTTACATTACAATTTTTTTTTCATGCAGGAAGGAGAGGCCAAGGAAAATGACCGCAAAAGCGCCCTCCGATAGAAGAAGAGAGCCAAAATCAAGGTCCAGGGTTTTCGAGATGCCTAGACACTCTGCGTTTGAAAGATAGGTCATAGACAGGAGGAAAGATGGATTGAGGGAGATAGTTCCAGAGTTCACCGGTTGAGTAGATGAGAGACTGAAAATACCGATTAACCCTTGCATTAGATAGTTGGACAGAAAAGGAATGAGAAAGTGTAGAAAGTCTGGTACTGCGTGCTCTCCTTAAAGGAGGAGGCATGCAGTTAGAGTTCAGAAAAGCAATATCCGTTATAATAGCGATAGTAAAGAGAGAGTGAGGCAACACTGTGGCGAAGAGAGAGATTGAAGACAATCAGTAAGAGGCGGGGAATTGATGAGACGAAAAGCCTTTGATTGCACCCGGTCAAGTACAGCTGTGTGCGTTGAACCCAGGGCTGCCGAGAGGGCGGGGGAGCCGGGTTAAATCCCCGGGGCCCGGAAAGAGGGGGGATAAAATTTAAAAATAATAATAAAGCAACTGATTAAATAACAGAGAGGAAATATAATTAATTAACATACATTTTATAGAGATTATCATACTCTGTTTTGAATAGTGACTTGGACATATAATCAGTTTGCTTGTTATGTACACAAAAAACATTCATAATAAAATACTGAGTAAACAGGGGGGCCCATATACCAATCTTCCCCCAGGGCCTGTGGCACATCTCGCCAGCCCTGGTTGAGCCACCGCACACATGAGAAGCATACTTCATACAGGGGCGAACAAGACCCCTGTACAGAGACATCAACTGAATAGGGGTGAAGAAACCGCAGAGGCGGTACAGCACCCCTAACCTCTTAGAAGCTGTTTTAGAAAGAGAGTATGTGATCTTTCCAGGAAAGATCACGAGAAAAGGAAATACCAAGAATGTTAAAAGAAGTGGAAATATTGAGTTGTTTGTTGTTGAAGGTAAGGGGATAGTTGTGTAGAAGATTGTGGCGAGTAGATAGATGGAGGAACTGAGTCCTTGAGGCATTGAAAGCCACAAGGTTTTCTCTGCCTAATCAGATATAGCAGAAAGATCAGAGGTCAGGTGTTCCATAGCCGTCCTACACGAATCATGAAGTGACTGCTGTGAGGGACGTTTTGGGAAGCGGGTGGAGAAGTGAAGAGTGGAATGATCGGCATAGGAGTGAATAGGACAGGAAGTGCGAATTAAAAGATCATTAATAAATAAAAGGAAAAGAGTGGGTGACAGGACAGAACCCTGAGGAACCACTGTTAATAGCTTTAGGAGAGGAAGAGTGGCCATCTACAACTGCAGCTATAGATCGGCCAGAAAGGAAATTAGAGATGAAGGAACAGATAGAAGGATAGAAACGGAAGGAGAGCAGTTTGGAAATTAAAGATTTGTGCCAGACTCTGTCAAAAGCTTTTGATATGTTTAGCGCAATAGCAAAAGTTTCACCGAAATCGCGAAAGGAGGATGACCAAGAGTCAGAGAGATATGCAAGAAGATCGCCAGTAGAGCGTCACTTGCGGAATCCATACTGACGATCTGAAAGAAGATTGTGAGAAGAGATGTGTTTAAGAATTTTCCTATTAAGGATAGATTCAAAAACTTTGGAAAGGCAAGAGGTTTGGTACTAGTTTTTCGATCATTTTCCATATGTAGATTATGGTATATATATATATATATATATATGATGCGTCCTCGGTAGCGTAGTGATTAGCGTCGCTGACTACAAATCCTACAATGGTCTCTTAAATAATCACACACAAACAGTGCATTATATATATATATATATATATATATATATATATATATATATATATATATATATATATATATATATATACGGTACCTATATATATATGTGTGTGTGTGTACACACACACACACACAGTGGCGTTCAAAAGTCAATAAATAGTTAATTAATAGTTAATTAATAGTTAAAACATGTATTACAATATTAAACATATTAATGGACAATATTAAACAATATTAGTGGACATTAATCCTAGATTTTTGTTAGTATGCCATTATTAATCGGGATTTCAACTTTGTTTTAAACAAATTTACATTCACAATATTTTTTATATCGGTATGGAAGTCATTCCATAGTTTCAATCCAATGAAAATGGGTAGTTTTTGAGATGAAGACAATCTAAATTGAGGTATAACAAGCTTTGATCTATTTCTGGTCTGATACGAGTGGATTTCTTGATGAGTTACAAAATATCTATTTACCCATTGTAAATTAATGATTTTGTTCTTACACTCGTAAATAAAAATGAAATGTGTCAGTTTGGTTATATCGTTGAGCTTTAGTAGGTTTAGCTCTTAAATAATGCACTAGAGTGATCAAGGAAGTCAGCATCAGATAATAACCTTATTGCTCATTTTTGGATGACAAAGATACCATTTAGTGCGTTGTTAGCGGAGTTTCCCCAAATAAGGGTGCAGTATGTTATATCAGGAAGTCTGCGTCCACCTCAGTTTTAGACAATTTCTAGAAAATAATACAAGTCTGAGAAAGTATGTCCGCTATATTGAGGTATTTTCTTTTACAAGAAATGGTATTTCGTATATTCTACTACATGTGTAAGTAATGTAGCTTTTATTTCATAAGAAAGGACACATTAATGAAAATGGTCCTTTTTGGTCCTGTTACGTTTTTTTCTTTGCAGGCTAATAACACCGACTTTAACCCAGGTATTGGTGACAGATCACAGCCAATGTTATTAATCCTAAAAATAGTGTATTCATACAGTAATTTTAACAACTGGTCTATTATAACTGATAAAACCAATTAGTCAATGACATTGTAGTAATTTGATTAAAAAATAATTAATAATTTTCTCTATTCCCTCTTTACAGGCCGTAATTGAAATGTCTAAGGAACTAAGTTTATCCCAGAGAGGACAAATAATTGCCCTTTCAAGAGCGGGAATGTCCCAACGCCAGATCTCGGCATAAATTAACGTTTCAAAAGGGGCCGTCCAAAGAGCTATAAGCAGATATAAAGAATCTGGATCGTGCTCTTCAAAGACAAGATCTGGCAGACCTAAAGTGACTACTGATTCTGAGGATCATTACATCAAGGTTACATCACTGCGTGACAGAAAAGCCACAGCTACACAGATTCAGGCACAGTTGAATGAACAACGGGACTCTCCAATAAGTACAAGTACTATAAAAAGAAGACTCATAAAAGCTGGTCTCCAGGGCAGAGTTGCTGTGTCCAAACCACTACTGAGGAAACAAAATAAGCCTAAAAGATTGGAGCGGGCGAGAGAATATCGAAATTTTACTGTAGACGACTGGAAAAAAAGTTCTTTCTACTGATGACTCAAAAGTGGAACTTTTTGAGTCTCGTAGAAGAGTTTATGCTAGACGTAGAACCAACGAAAAACTGATAAGTCCCTGCATAAAACATTCAGTAAAACATGGTGGAGGCAACATTCAAGTTTGGGATTGTTTCAGTTATTCTGGAGTTGAAGATCTTCACAGAATCACTTACATCCTCACAAAAGAGAAGTACCACTCCATACTAGTGAGACATACAATACCATCAGGATTGAGGCTTTGTGGTCAAGGATTCATTTTCCAGCAGAATAACGACCCAAGGCAAACTTCCAACCTTTGCATGAACTATCTCAACAAGAAAAAAGATGAAGGTGTCCTACAAATTATGAAGTTTCCTCCATAAAGTTCTGATCCAATCCAATAGAGCAGGGGGTGGAGAACCCTTGGCGCGCGTGCCAAACGTGGCACGCCAACGACTTTTTTCCGGCACGCGATTCCCCGGGCACCTTAAAAAAAATTAAATAAATAAATATCCAAATTCTTCGCTGAGTTTTATATTTTAACTTAATGTTTTCTGCTAAAAAATGGTAAAGATTAACTTCTGTTTAATATATTATGTAGGTAAAATAACATTTTATTTTCTCTGTAATTTTTATGTATTATTCATAAGGATTAAGAATCAATAAAAGAATATCTTTAATTTTATTTTCTTTCATTGTGCTTTAGTCAAGTAAAACGA
Organism: Bathynomus jamesi; assembly: GCA_023014485.1. Taxonomy (NCBI): domain Eukaryota; kingdom Metazoa; phylum Arthropoda; class Malacostraca; order Isopoda; family Cirolanidae; genus Bathynomus; species Bathynomus jamesi. The sequence goes on along the minus strand of JAJOZX010002833.1, from coordinate 209,232 downwards.
TTATGAGATTGGGCACTGTAATGTATTGGGAAAACTTGAAAAAACTTATGGCTGATTGATCTGATATATAAAAAACAAAAAAAATCAGAATTATTGTTTACTCTTTTGCTGATGTTAAAAATTGCGTTTTTAAATTGTGTGGCTGTATATGGCAGCTATAATTACACTTAAAGGCTAATAAAAAATATCCACGCTATCAACAGGGTAGAACGACCTTCAAGTAAAAATTCCGTCACTAAATTTTACATTTATTCAATCTTACATGACTTACAATAATCACACTTACAATATTCTTTGATTTTACCGCTCCAGTGTAATTTTTGATTATTTGAAAAGGTTCTCCCAATACTTAAAAGGCACCAAATAATAATATGTTCCCCAAAATTTCAGTTGGCACGTGAGAAATTTGCATCAAAGATTTGACGATTTTGGCACGCTCACTTAAAAAGGTTGCCCACCCCTGCAATAGAGCATCTTTGGGACCATTTGAAGAGTCTGAAAGCTAAAAAGAATATAATTTCTTTTGATTCTCTCTGGGAGAATGTAGAAGGATGCTGGAACGGTATAGCACAAAATGTTATCCACAAACTTCTCGAATCTATGCCTCACAGAGTGGAAGCTGTCATTAAAGCAAAAGGAGGTCATACCGATTATTAATAAGGTTATGCCATTAAATTGTTAATTTCTTTACTAATTTATAATAATTACATTTAGAAGCAAAGAGTGTAACAATAAAAAATCAAATTGTTGTAATCATCATATATATTTGTACAATTTACAATAAATTGGGTAATTATAAGGTGGACGCAGACTTTTGAACGCAACTATATATATATTTGCGAGAGATCCGTTGCCCACGTCGGGATTGCATCATGAAAAAAGAAAAACTATGGTATTTGTCATTTACCATTACTTATTCGGACTATAGTGGATTTAATCATCCCAGAAGAGTTCCTTGTTCCATGCACGGTCTGTGTGTATCATAGTGTGTGTGTGTGTGTGTGTGTGTGTGTGTGAGAACTATGCTGAAAATTCGGTATTTTTTTTACAAGAGTACATTACAGGCTTTTGAGGAATTTTACCTTTGCATTCAATAGTTTAGACAATTCTAAGACATTTTTCTTCTATAACATTTCTCTCGCAAATTACGTACAAGCGAGATATCACGTGTTTACTTTGTTTTAGCCACCTATTGGTGCAATCGTGTGGTTCAAATTTTGAATTCAGTCAGTCTTGCCCAAGCTTTAGTGTCGCTCGCCAAGAAACTTAATCGTCATGGCTGAAAGGTGTGGCGGTTGTAGTGAAGACTATTGGTCGATTATTGCTAAATTTCATAAGAATAATCCTGCAAATTTCTCCTTCTTGCGTTCACACGGTGTATTGCCTAGTAGTGTTTAGTGTCCGAACTGTGAATTGCCGTGTTTCTATCGTGAAGACAAACATCACTGTTTCTGTGGCCATTCGACCAGGGTAGCTAAATCAAAACGCCGCAAAGTGTGCAACGTTAGTGTTAACGACTACAAAGGCTCTTTTTTAGCACATCAGCATAATAAGCCATGGGATTCTACTGTTTGTCAACCACTGGATTCAGAAACAGTGGGATCATGAAACCATCATGAAGTGCTTGAATTTTTCCAGCCTTACCAGTGTCGACTGGCGCTCGTTTTGCAGCGAGGTTACCGAGTATTGGCTGGACCACCAGGAGCCAATCGGAGGGCAAGGCATCGTCTGTGAAATTGACGAGTTATTTTGGGCAGAGGAAGTTCGAGAGGGGGAGGCCATTGAGTCAGGTTTGGGTGTTTGGTGGGATTGAGCGAGTCTCCAAAAAATTTTTGTTGTGCCGTTAGTGGAACCCGAAGGTGTCAGGCGTGACAGCGACACTTTGATTCCTCTTATCCGCAAGTACATCCGACCTGGTTCTGTGATAATGAGTGATGGTTGGGCGGCCTATGCGACTTTGAAAGATCAGGGTTATATCCACAAGGTTGTCAACCATTCAGACAACTTTGTGGATCCAAGTGACGCTGCGGTGCAGCGTCACTTGGATCCACAAAGTTATAGTGGGGGGGAGGGCTATCTCAGAAACTAGTGATTTCCGATAGAAACGAAGGTTATATTCATTCAAACCGCATCAAAAACCATCAGAAAAACATAGTTTTGATTTACAAAGCTTGTAATATACACTTGTAAAAATTTACCAAGAATTCAATATCTATCGTAGTTACCATTAATATGTTTCGTTTTCTTCAGTGCGAGAAATTAAAAAACGATTTTTTATGGCTAACGAAAATAAATTTTAATGTGTTAAATTTGACGAAGTTGAAGTTAATTTACAGTTGAATTTTTTGTCATTTCTCTTAATGTTTCTTTATAAAAGAGTTTTTTCCATTGCTTTACATAATGTTATTAACTAAAAATAGATCAAGAAAGCGTGATAAATTTTGAATTAGCTGAACGTTATATATATATATATAATGCAAACCACAAGGAAAAAGAAAAATGATTCCAAGGTCTTTCGTGTATTTAGAAATACACATCGTCAGGGAATGAAGGGAGAAGGCGAGATGACAAAAATATATACATATGTACAATGGGGCAGGAAAATAAAATGATAGCAAACATATATACTGGTCAAAAAAAGAAACGCAATTAGCTTGCATATGGTGTAAAATTTAAGTTGTTAGTGGTATTATCACAGTTTCAAGATTATGGTTAAATGTTTGTTCAAATCTTTTAAAGCCACTTAGTGCATGTTTTTAAACCTGACTAATCCCGGCTAAGACGCCATTTTGTTACAAACAATAAACAGAGATTAAATTGAATGTATTCTTTATGAAGGCATGCATTTTTTCTTTGACTTCACAGAATACACACTGCCCGTTGAGAAAACCAAACTTTTTCCCGCGATTGAGGCATGCCACGACTCTCAGAGGTCAACAGAGGTCGTGCCTTAGGCATGTTGGATGCAGGCATGTCTGCTGTCCAAGTTGCACAACGAATGCATGTGCATCCCAGCACAATCTCTAGGCTTGTTAGACGGTACAATGCCACAGGCAGTGTTCAGGACCTGCCAAGACGTGGGCGACCTCGTGTGACGACCCAACGCCAGGATCGCCACATTGTACTGCAGCACCTGCGTCATCGGCAGCGGAATGCTCGTCAGACAGCCAGAGAGACACCTGGTATCCACAACAACAGAATTAGTGACCAGACCGTCAGAAACCGACTCCGTAATGCAGGACTCCGATCCCGCAGGCCTTACAGAGGTCCTTTTCTCACTGATGCAAGAAGGCAACGACGCCTGCAATGGGCCTATCAGCACCGTGACCTATCGTGGGCCTATCAGCTCTGACTGACCAGCGCTACAGGGATGAGATTCTTCACCCACATGTTCTTCCATTCATGAGGCAACATCCAGAATTGGTGCTCCTGCAACAGGACAATGCCAGACCTCATGCAGCCAGGATAGTGCAGGCGTACCTGCAGGGACAACAGGTGCAGACTTTACCATGGCCAGCCTTCAGCCCAGACATGTCACCGATAGAGCACGCATGGGATGAACTTGAACGGCGAGTTCGCAGACGTCAGCATCAGCCGCAGAACATCAGGGAACTGACCAATGCAATTATTGAAGAGTGGAGGGCCATCCCTGTTGCTTTCCTGCAGAGACTGTTGAGGTCGATGAGGGCCAGACTCCAAGCCTGCATTGTGGCTAGGGTGGCCATACGCGTTATTGACTGTTTGTTATGTTAAAGAATCATTTACTATATACTGAGTCCTCATGTTTATTAATAAATCTCAAAAATTGCGTTTCTTTTTTTGACCAGTATATATATATACACACACCTTTGGTTAGCTTCCGCACGAATTGTTCATTCTGACGAAGGTCAAGCTTTTCACTCCACCTTAGACCTACAGTTTAACGTGGAATCCGAACCACGCCCGACCAGCAGCCCAACGTCTTAACCATTAGGCCACTCAGGGTACCCGTTTATCTAGCAACCACTTTCTTTATTGTGTGGAAGGATGAACAGCTGGGTTTTGCTGCGCGCCGGGTGCCGTCACCGGTCTCGAACCCGCGGCCGATGGATTCGTAGTCAGCGACGCTAACCACTACACCACCAAGGCGCACTATATATATATATATATATATATATATATATATATATATATGATGAATAAAACCACGAAGGAAAAAAGAAACACAAAGGGGTGCTCAAGCGCTTTCGTCTAATGACATCCTCAGGAACACTGGAGTGAAAGGACAGATCAAGGCAATATATAGGTTACAAAAATAAACATACATACATACATATTCACATATATATACATATATATATATATATATATATATATATATACATATATACATATATATAGTAAGCATAGAAAAAAATTGTGGGAGGAGCCAACATTTATATGGTCACAGAAGAATAAAGAAATAAAAATAAATATAAATATAAATTGAGAAAAAATTAATTACAGAATAGTGCCTTAGTGATATATATGTCACAGCCTAAATAATCATAAAGAAATAAACAGGCAAATAAAAAAAACCCATAAATATACATACATACATATATATATATATATATATACATATATATATATATATATATATATATATATATAAAGACACTTTTAGCACTTTGGCCGACCTTCAATATAAATTCAAATGGCTTTTTTATGGAACAGGTCACAAAAGAATAAAGAAATAAAAATAAATATAAATATTGTAAGTGGAGTCTACCAATTCAAGCTCAAGAGGGAAGTTTTACAATCGATTTTGGCGTCCCAAATTATTCAATCAACTAGTTAGATTAACTGTACGCCTTTGACGATTGGTTAGGTTAAGTCATGATATTTTCGTTAGTCAAGGGCGTACAGTTGACTTAACTGGTTGGTTGAATAATTTGGGACGCCAAAATTTTTTTTTACGACGCTAAACTGTGATTCAAGAGATATATATATATATATATATATATATATATATATATATATATATATATATAATATATATATATATATATATATATATATATATATATATATACAAGCTTAAAATGCACAAGGGGCAATGCAAAACAAAGAACATTGTCCTGGCAATATTCAAGGAATAAACCGAACAACTCACTAAACAAAGGTTTGTACCTGAAAGGATTTATGGATGAAACAAGGGCGGACATCGCATGCCTCACAGAAACACATCTTAAAGATTGCCAAGGAAACTGCGATAACTGCGAACACTGTATCGATAAGAAGAATTGCATATCGATGGATTCAACTGATGGTTCTCACAAACGAGTTTATGCTGATACTGGAGATAACAGAAAATACCAGAAAATAACTGCCTAGATCTGGTCTTCACGAATAGCACGAACTGGATTGCTGATATAAAAATAACCCCAACTATTATCTCAGACCACAACTTAATCGAGATATCAACAAATATGGCGATAACATTAAAAGACAATACACATACAAAAGGAAGAAGCAAATTTGAGGCTTTTAACTTAAACTCCAAGACCATAAATTGGGAACAAATCAGATCACACATGGCCCAGATAGAGTGGAGAACAGTTTTAGAGAATAAAACAACTGAAGAAATGCTAACAACCTCGAAAGAAAAGACGTCGAGAATTTTAGAAAAATATGCTCCGAAATCACAGCCAAAAGGAAAGAGGAACTGGCTAGAGAAGCAAAAGAGAATATTTCGCAAAAGAAAGAGAGGAGGCGAAGTTAGCCAACTGCGGAGATGATAATGCCAGGAAAGTAATAAAAGAAAAACTGGAGGGTATCGATAGGAAAATACAAACCCTGATTAAGGACCATACAGAGAGGGAAGAGGAAAAGGCGGTAGAAGCAATAAAGGAAAAGCCAAAATACTTCTATAGCTATGCGAAATGGAAAACAAAAACGCGCGCCACTATCGGGCCCTTAAGGCAGAGGTGGGTAGTCGGAGTCGGGAGTCGGGTGTCGGGCTTTTTTGAAGAGTCGGGAGTCGGAGTCGGGAGTCGGTAAAAACGACCGACTCCCGACTCTTCGATTCAATTTCTATATGCCAACAATTTACCAGAATACTACTCTGCCCTAAATAAATATCTTCCTGAACTAATTCTAGATTCACATTTCCACATTTGATTTATTGTTCTGGTAAATCTTAGCAAATGAATTTCATATTTCTATTTTAGGATACTAGGTACCATATAAAAATTAGCAATATATTAATTAATTTAATTAGCCCCTATTAGTAATGAGTCGTGGGCCTAGTAGAAAATCAGCAGTCTTTCAATATTTTTAGCTAAATGAGGATGAAAGTATTTTTATTTGTCAAGTAGAAAAGGATGGTAAAGAGTGTAATGCAAAAATTAGTGCTTACACTGGGAAACATGCTAATGCTCCAACTAGAGCCTCAAACTTGAAACGCCATCTACGAAACAAACATCCCAATATTTATAAGGTTGTAGATCAGCATGATAAGGAAAGAGTCGGGAGTCGGGAGTCGGAGTCGGTTGTTTTTGGCCGACTCCCCATCCCTGCCTTAAGGAAAGGAAATAATGAACTAACGGACGATCTAAAAGGAATATCTGAAACATTGAGAGCCTAGTAGAATCAATTTTCAGTACCCTAAAAAGTGACAAAGCGATACCTGACATAGATGCATTCTTCGAAGAGAAATTGCAAGGAGATTATACTATAACAGACTTTGATTTTACCCCAGAAGATGTAGCGAGAGCTTTTGGACAAATGAAATCACATTCAGCTGCAGGTCCGGACAATTGGAACGCACTATTGATTAAAAACTGTAAAAATGAAATAGCTACACCCTTATACTGGATATGGAGAAGATCCCTAAACACTGGGGAAATGCCGAGCATCTTGAAAAGAGCAAACATTGTCCCAATATATAAAGGAGGGGACAGATCTCAAGCAAAGACCAGTGTCATTGACGTCCCACCTCACCAAATTATTTGAAAGAATACTCAGAGAAAATCTATGACTTCTTGGAGACACTGGAAAGATTCAACGAAAATCAGCACGGATTCCGATCAGGAAGATCATGCCTATCACAACTTATAGAGCACTATAACAATATCCTAGATGCACTGGAAGGCAATGACAACTACGATGTCATATACACCAATTTTGCTAGAGCTTTCGATAAATGTGATTATGGTATAATAGCACACAACATGAAATATATGAGAATAACAGGCAAAGTCATTATACTCAAAATTATACAGCTAACATAAATTAATATAAATAAGAAAATAAAACAATGCAAATAAATAAATAGTCCCCCTTGAACTAAATTTTTTTTAGGTATATTTCAAAGAAAATGTTTCATGTAATGGGTAACTAATATTGATTTAATTATTTCTATTGACGTTATAATTAGCTTTTATAGTATAATTTCATTATTCTTCAAACCCCCAAAGTTTTTGTTATAAAGATAAAAATTTCAAGCCTTCGTACAATATTTTGATTGTATGAAAATTCAGAATTCTTGTTACATATGAAAAACGTATGAGCCTAACCAATTTCTATCGAAAAATATTGTTTTTGATGTTCGTCTGCATGTCAACAAATAACAACGGTGCCAGATTTAGTAAAAACTGTATTAATATGCATTTATATCGTTTAACTTTTAGAAATGTGGTATAGCAACACGGCCAATAATAGCGCCCTTATTTTTTTTATTCCACATACAGGGTGTCTCAAGAGTCCCTGTGCACCTACAGTATAATATATATATATATATATATATATATATATATATAATATATATATATATATATATATGATACACACAGACAGTGCATGGAACAAGGAACTCTTCTGGAAAATTAAATCCACTATAGTCCGAATAAGTAATGGTAAATGACAAATACCATAGTTTTTCTTTTTCATGATGCTAGCCCGACGTGGGCAACGGGTCACTCGCAAAGAGGTCCCATAAATATAGCTTCCCTCACCAGCTATCTGCAAAGCAGACAGGATCCAGCTTTGGGACATGGATCTAGGGTTTAAAGCAGTCTAGCCCTGCTACATTTAGAACCTCAATATAAGCAAAAGACTCGCTGCCTTCACGTCAGATTGAATACATAAAAGAAAAAGGGGTAACTATTATATTTTTAGCCAAAACTAAAACTTAAACCTCAACTGGTAAAATTGAGCGTCCACTTTTCAAGGCACATAACATGTCCTTTTTCTTTTATGTATTCAATCTGACGTGAAGGCAGCGAGTCATTTGCTTATATTGAGGTTCTAAATGTAGCAGGGCTAGGCTGCTTTAAACCCTAGATCCATGTCCCAAAGCTGGATCCTGTCTGCTTTGCAGATAGCTGGTGAGGGAAGCTATATTTATGGGACCTCTTTGCGAGTGACCCGTTGCCCACGTCGGGCTAGCATCATGAAAAAGAAAAACTATGGTATTTGTCATTTACCATTACTTATTCGGACTATAGTGGATTTAATTTTCCCAGAAGAGTTCCTTGTTCCATGCACTGTCTGTGTGTATCATAAAAAACTCAGGGGACCATTCTGAGTTCATTCCCATATATATATATATATATATATATATATATATATATATATATATATATATATATATACACACAAACACACACTGGATATACGATAAGTATATAGGAGGAGATTGTAAACACCAATCGACCAGGGAGGTACTCCAGGGGGATGTCAGGCAGGAGACACGGAGTGCTGAAACTCCCTTTTCTCCTGTCACTGTCCTCCTTAGCTGATCTTTCTCCGTGTCTCATCTACCCTGTGAGCAGTCCAGCATGCTCTCAAACACATGCTTCTCCCTCTATTCTTTACTACACATGCAATGCATTTTACACATTACACAATCTTTCCAAAATTTACATAAAAAAATAACATCGTGAGCCTTGGAGACCTCAAGTTTGGTTCTCTTTCTTATAAAGGGGAGGCAACACCCGCCCTTGGCCCCTCCTTTCCACATAAAAAAGTGTTATTAAAAAAAAAAAAAAAAAAAATATATATATATAGATAGATATATAGAGGTGCACAGGGACTTTTGAGACACCCTGTATATTTTAATATTTTTATGGGAGCAATCTTATTAAATTAGACCCACTTCAAATATTCACTTTACCTTTACTTATCAAGGAAATGTACACACACACACCACACACATATATATATAATTATATATATATATATATATATATATATATATATATGTGTGTGTGTGTTGTGCGCGCGCGCGCATTGTTCTGCATTATTCTATTGGAGTAATTTTACTTCCCCATAAACGAAAACACGTTTATCTCAAAAGTATAACGTTAATAATCAAAAGAACTTGAAGCACAATGGATTTGGGAGGAATATATTAAAACTGCAACCAAATACGGCATAAAAATAAAAGGATTTTGCAGGTTGGGTTAAGTTAACTGAGTCTAGGTTAGGTTTGTGTGCGACGTTCGATCGCTCAGCTTACCAATTTTGAAAAAATGGATATAGCGCCAAATAAACAAGAACGTACAAAAATAGTATACAAAAATCATTTCATCAAATAAGTTGATGATATTCAGACTTGTAACTATTTACTAGAAATGTATGGACCACTAAGAATATAGACATTGTTTGGCATTATATTACTTAATAAGAAAAGAAAAAAATTAAATACATTTTTTTTGTTTGGAAACCAACGATTTTTTTTAAAAGATTTCATCATTGGCTTACCAATAAGTCCGAAATGGAACATCTGTATGCAAAATTTGCTAAAGGGTGGTTTATACATGGATAGAGATATTTACATACACCCAAATGCGCAGATTTAAGGACGAATATAGACTACATACGCTTTAATAACAAATAAAATAAGTTTAAGTATGAACTGATAGACAGAGAGACAGAAAACACAAGAGGATTACTTACATGATGTCTCCGAGTCCTAATTTCATGTTATTCTGAACAATGGCGCACGTTTTGTGGTCGCTCAGGGTAACCGCTCTCCTTCTGCGCATGTGGATACCCACTGGGACACCATACATGGGGAGGCGCTCCTGTTCCTATAGGAAGCTCCAGCAGAAGGGACGGAAAGACGGACGAGCCGACGGGTGCTCCCTCCACTGGGGCACTCCGACCCCTCTAGAGAGAGCGGTGGGGCCTTGCTTCGGTACGACTCTTGCCCATATTCGTCGTCTTCCTCTTCCTTGTCGGACTCTTTGGAATTCTTCTCCGACTTGGAGTCTTCCTTCTCAGCCTCACTCTTCTTTTCCCCTCCCTTCCCGCTCCCCTCCCCCTCCTCTCCCTTCTCCTGTTTCTCCTCACCCTCACCCAATCCTTCGCTGCCCTTCGGGGAGGACTTTTCCGAATGGCACTGAAGGTCATTGGCACTACGGCTTACTGACACCTTTTTCCTAACTTTTGTAAATGTGACGTCCGCTTCGTCAGGAGGTCGTCCTTCCTTCCCACTCGAAGCCTCGTCTTCATCTTTGTCCTCATCCTCTTCCTCCAAGAGAACTCCTCGGACAGAGCCCTCCCCCTCGCCCTCCTTCCCCTTCTGGATGAGTAGCGCCCTTCGTCTTCCGGACGGCTGAGGTGAGGACGCGAAGGACGCTGGGTCCGGAGAGCGTGAGGGAGAGGCCGAAGGAGACGGCCGCGTGGAGGAGGACGTGGAGGAAGGCTTCAAAGACGTGAGGGAGGACGAGGCACTTGAAAGGCGGCGGGCACTTGATGAGGACGGGCGTGAAAGGGCGCGGGAGGCCGCCGGTGTGAGACCAGAGGAGGACAGGGAGGCAAGGCTTGCTCTACGGCGCGCGTGCCTCCCTGCCACCCCAAACATGGCCGTCGCGACGTCTGCGAAAGAAAAGAACAACTTCGATTAGGACTTAAAAACGCAATAAAATTATTCTTCAATTAAAAAAAAAACAGAACCAATTTTCGACACGAAAGGATTTCGTGTACCACCCTCTAATGACGCCCTTTAGCGTCATTCTACGATATTTTAACCTTCCAATCCAGCGCAAAACACTCGAGCAGAAAGGATAAAACTTTTGTCGTTAATTGCGTGATTCAACCTCAAAAAACTATCAAGTTATTTTAACCTACATTGTACCGCGTAAGCTTCGACCCGTAAAGCATTTAAAATTAGTGCATACTAAATAATACAACCAGCAAACAGGGCCAGAAACTGGCACAGCGCTCAAGCCAACTAATGCGGCCTATTGTTTTAACTCCTGGATTATTATTATTATTACCAGCATCATCGAGAGTCAAACCCCCGACCTCAGTATCTTCACTTCGCTTATATGAAAACTGTATTAACCACTGAGGAACGGAAGCTTGCAATTAATAGATTACTTTGGTAGTCTTGAAAAGTTTTTTTTACTCTCATTTTCAAAACCAGGGAAGTGATGTAGGACCTTAACTATTTCATGAGTCGGATTTTATTCGACACCAGTTTGGATTAAAATTACTGAATAGATTTGTGTGTGTGTGTGTGTGTTTTACCATTAAGGGTCACATAACAGGGGAGCCTGCAACTTCATGTAGAATCCGAACCACGGGTCGATACATCATCTGAACGCGGAGGACGGCTACACATCCAACTACTACCTGGGCCTAACGATGTATTGTACGTTTGAGTTTGTGTACATATTACGACATTTTGTATATACTGTACAGTATATGATCTAGGACGACCTATATATATATATATATATATATATATATATATATATATATATATATTACACACTCAGAGTATTATTACATTATAAACAAAATTCATTTAGCAAGCTGAAGGTAAACTAACTGGTAGGTGTTGTTATTAAATGAAACCCAGAAGAGAGGGTCTCTCTTTACTTAACTGCACGTGTTTAATGGACACCTGTACACTCCGAGACAAAAAATTAATTGCCTACACGGGCTACCTCTTAGCCACCCCGTTACACCGCTTCCCCTATGATCAGCGAAGTTAAGCGATATTAGGGCTGTCGAGTTGTTGGATAGGTGGTTAAAAGCTCACGTTAAGTTTAGGTCCTTTTCCCTCACCCCTGATTGTAAGATCCTGACTACTAGTAGGTAGACAAATCAAGCAATAAACCAACCAACTTGTTCATGTGGCAATGCTTTACAATACTGTACTTATGTGATTTTTAAGATGGCCGTAACTTAATCCCTTAGGCAACCTTTTCTGGAACAAGGCACCCCAGTGCCATCTGTTCTTCTTTCGCGACACCTGGGAGAATTTTCGTCTTCTACTGTCCAACATCCAGTTCTCTCCCCCCCCTTTACCCCCCAACACTACAGTATGTAACTTTAAACCGAGTTTATAAATTTTCCGTATGGAAGTAATAAATTGTGAAGTCTTGTTTCATTTGAAATTTCCTTATCTTCATTAACTTTGGATTTACGATTAGTAATTTTTTTAATTTTCATGAAATTTCGTGGTCACCCTGTTGGGAAACATTGTCATTGGCTGGGAAACGCAAGTGGGTTAAAAAATTTGCAGCTTGCTAACTGATGATTACTTTTCTGGTAATGTTTTCAAAAGTAATATTAGCCGTACATGAATAACCAACAACTTTTCTAACTGCGGGTTTGCATGCTATTGTTTAACGATAACGCGCGAAGGTTATGAGTATCATTAGAACAAATTTAACTTTTTAGATAAGGTTGAAAATTACAAATTAAACACCACATCCTACGGTTTTGGTTAGACGGTACCACCTTCCTTCCTTAATGGTGGTACTTAGAAAATCACGATGGCAAAAGGTAGTACATCGACCTAAAAAATGTTGGGAACCCCCTGATAAAGAATTAAAAATGACCAACGCCCATCAGTAACTGAAACCACATTTACCTCTCATCCGATGCTATTATCTCAAATTTAACACGAACATAACAAATACCCAAAATTAAGTAAAAACACATTCAAACGTATCACTAACTTTCATTAAGTCGAAAATCTAAATCATAAAAATGGCTGAATACTACAGCGAATCCTAATCCTAATCTTTAATTCCACATCCTAATTCAGAATCACGAAATAAATCCAGCAAAGGGATGAGAACAAACGTTGTAATAACAAGGAAAACTTTTATTTCAATCTGACTTTCAGCTATTCATATAATCCACATAATGGAATGGGAAAAACGAGTAATTAAAACTGATTACTTATATGGGGAGTATAAGATCATTATCGAGGCTATTCAAGGAAATCTTTAACATAAAGAAAAACTTTATACATTCAAAATACTGAAATAATTGCGAAGGAGAAACTCGAAAATTTCACTCATTAAAATGAGAGAGAGAAGAGAGAGAGAGTTACAAGGAGTTACAAGGAAAAGAAGTGCCTCAAAAGGCCTTGCGGCCCATACCGAGGAGGTACCAATGGCAACGGGTGCCAGGGAAAATTTTGTAAGTTTATTTTTCTTTCAACTATCCTAGCAGTAGTAGAAAACTGGATAGAAAAGTAGAAGGCTCTCTCCCCACCCTCCGCTCCCTCCCTGCCAGAGGCAGGTACGGAAAAAGGTTGAAGAAAATACCTTGACCCTGGAAAAGTAGCGAAGGAAATTTTACAGGAAAGTGGAGAATATATAAATAGCTCTATATTTAGCTTGCTCACAGAGACACCGTGCAAGCGAACTCCTGCAGAGTTTTCTTATGTTTTAGTCTTAACTATGAGAGTATTCAGTACTTTGTCTAGCCTATTTTTAAACACATTTACACTTTGACTGGAAACAACCTCTGAGGAAAGTTGGTTCCAGATATTAACTATTTTATAGGAAAAGACATTTCCGCAGACTGAGGTCCTAAATGTCTTTACACACTCAAATAGTGTGCAAGATTTCGTCTAACCTTTTCTTGAACTGATCCACAGAGGAACTGTTCACAACTTCCGAAGGTAACCTGTTCCATGTGTCACAGATCTTATACGTAAAGTAATTCCCACACACACTAGTCCTAAACCGTTTCAAATCCAACTTCCAACCATTGTTGCGAGTTGGGTTATCATTTAAACTAAACATACTTCTAAAATCGACATCGTTGAACCCTCGTAAGAGAGAGTTACAAGGAGTTACAAGGAAAAGAAGTACCTCAAAAGGCCTTGCGGCCCATACCGAGGAGGTACCAATGGCAACGGGTGCCAGGGAAAATTTTGTAAGTTTATTTTTCTTTCAACTATCCTAGCAGTAGTAGAAAACTGGATAGAAAAGTAGAAGGCTCTCTCCCCACCCTCCGCTCCCTCCCTGCCAGAGGCAGGTACGGAAAAAGGTTGAAGAAAATACCTTGACCCTGGAAAAGTAGCGAAGGAAATTTTACAGGAAAGTGGAGAATATATAAATAGCTCTATATTTAGCTTGCTCACAGAGACACCGTGCAAGCGAACTCCTGCAGAGTTTTCTTATGTTTTAGTCTTAACTATGAGAGTATTCAGTACTTTGTCTAGCCTATTTTTAAACACATTTACACTTTGACTGGAAACAACCTCTGAGGAAAGTTGGTTCCAGATATTAACTATTTTATAGGAAAAGACATTTCCGCAGACTGAGGTCCTAAATGTCTTTACACACTCAAATAGTGTGCAAGATTTCGTCTAACCTTTTCTTGAACTGATCCACAGAGGAACTGTTCACAACTTCCGAAGGTAACCTGTTCCATGTGTCACAGACCTTATACGTAAAGTAATTCCCGCACACACTAGTCCTAAACCGTTTCAAATCCAACTTCCAACCATTGTTGCGAGTTGGGTTATCATTTAAACTAAACATACTTCTGAAATCGACATCGTTGAACCCGCGTAAGAGCTTGAAAACCTCGATCAGTTGACCGCGCAGCCTCCGAGTTTCAAGCGAAAACAAGTTCAGGGCGCGTAACCGCCGATTGTAACCCATATGCCTAACGGAAGGGATTAACTTTGTGGCCCTCGCCTGCACTCGCTCCAGCCTCTCAATATCTTTCCTGAGGGTGGGCGACCAGAACTGCACAGCATACTCCAGGTGCGGCCGAACAAGGGAATTGTACAGTGAGAGCACAATCTCCTTGTTCCGAAACTGAAATTGCCTCCTGATATAACCCAATAGTTTCTGGGCTTTCTTTTCCACCTCTACGCACTGTTTCGTAAACTTAAGGTCGCTGCTAATTAGCACATCCAAGTCCTTTTCTAAATCAGTCACCTCGATATTACTACCCAACATCGAGTAGTCCGACTTGGGATTGGCGTAGCCAATGTGCATCACTTTGCATTTACCCAAGTTAAACGGCATTTGCCATTTTTCGGACCACTCTCCTATCCTACCTAGGTCCGCACGCAGTTCCTCGATCGCTTCGGGCGTCCCAACATTGGCCCCAAGCTTGGTGTCATCAGCGAATTTGGCGATCCGACTGACGATGCCACCGTCGATATCATTTATGTAAATGATAAACAACAGTGGCCCCAAAACGGAGAGAGAGAGAGAGAGAGAGAGAGAGAGAGAGAGAGAGAGAGAGAGAGAGAGAGAGAGAGAGAGAGAGAGAGAGAGAGAGAATTGTAGACACCAATCGAACAGGGAAGTACTCCAGAAGGGGCATTAGGCAGGAGACAGGGAATGCTGGAACTCCCTTTTCTCCTGTCTCTGTTCTCCTTAGATTATATCTTTTTCACTCTCTCATTTCCCTGTGAGTAGTCCAGCATGCTCTCAAACACACACTTTTCCCTATATTTTTCACTACACATTACACCAGGGGTTCTCTAACTTTTTGTCACTTCGTACCCTCTGATTCATCAGACAATCAGCTAGTATCTACATTGGTAAGAATTCACATAAGATACAGAAATATCAATAATGAATGTGTTATTAAATGAAGAAACAACAAACTACATATGTAAATAAAATTAGGGTAGCTATAATTCTTGAATTTTAGTGTGAGGAATGTGCCTGATGTGTGGAAACTAGTTTCTCAATTTCAGGTGTAGTGCTTGACAAGGAAACTCAAAGATCATGTTCCACGTTTAGTCGAGAGCGATATTTAGTTTTTATATTTAACAAAGCTGAAAATCCTTGTTCACATATATAAGTACTGGGAAACATTAGCAATGACTTCACCACCACATCAGCTACAGCAGGATAAGACTCGGTCATTTTGGACCAGAACTTAGTCAGCGGAAGCGTTTCAAATACATCTTGGGCTGTACAATCATTCACGAACTCAATAAATTGATCCTGCAAATCTTCTACGAGCAAGTGCACGTCAACGATGAGTGGATTTTTTGTCAATTTTAAATCCAATTCGTTCAATTCTGGAAAATATGACTAGAACTCCAGCAGCAGCAGAGGAAATATGCGCCAACACTAGCTGAGTCATATGAATTTCATCATTATTCTCAAGCGTATCGCTAAGATGTTCAAACATACAACGTTTTTGTCTTTCACTTTTGTTTCCCACAGTTTCAGTTTCATACTGAATGCTGCAAGCTTGTCCATGAAATCAATCACGGTGGTGTGCTGACCTTGGAGCGATTTGTTCAACGTGTTTAGACGTAAGAATATAAGTAGGCTAACTTCATGAGCCACTGGTTAGCTGACAATTTTTTGGCAAAATTTAAAGACTTTGTTTTGCCGTCTTGTTTGAAGAATTCAGTCAGCTCGTTTTTCAATGACTCAACTCTTGCTACCACATTTCCCCGTGACAGCCAGTGTACCTCGGTGTGAAATAGCATGACTTCTTCATCTGCACCAAACTCCTTGCAAAGTAGGTGGAAGAACTAATCTTAGTTCTGGTGGGAGTGTTTTAGATGCCAGAGCATATCGGTGAATCATGCAATGAAGATGCTTTGAATCGGGGCTCGCTTCCTTCACTTTTGCTAGAAAGCCAGAATGCTTGTCGAGCATCGCGGGTGCTCCAGCCATTGTGCAAGCACACACATTGTTCCAAGTCAGTCCCTAGGTTTTGAAAAATTTAGAGACCCCTAAGAAAATGTTTTCTCTTCTAGTAGTAGATTCGAGAGCATGACAAAACAGGAATTCTTCTTTGAAATCTCCGCCATTTATATATCACGCGAAGACGAGGAGTTGGGCACAGCTGGCCACGTCTGTCGATTCATCGAGCTGAATTGAAAATTTGCTTAAGGGTGCTTCACGTATTTCAGCAACTACTTGGTGCTTGATGTTCTCCAACATCTCTAAGATTCTCCGTTGGACAGTATCGTTTGAAAGAGGCAATAATGCTACCTTATTCTCGGCAGTCTCCGATCATGCAACGAACTATATCTTTGCAGCAAGGGATAATCAATTTTTCGATAATGCTGAGAGGTTTTTTTTTTCCTTTGCTACTCTTAACGATACCTTGTATGAGGCGCGTAATGCTGCCTCATTTTGTTGGCTAATGCTCCTGGATCGATCAAAACATACTCGCTTTAGTCCCGCTTCTTTTCGTTTGAAGAAGGTTACGACCTTAGTAACAAGTTCCGTATGGCAGCCACTTAAATGTCTCTTGAGGAAACGTGGCTTTAGTGAATCTAATGAGAACACCTTGTTGCATGTAACACACTGAGGCAGCTCGACGTTTCTTAGTTGCAGATGCCATCACAATGCCCGTAATTGTAATAATATATACTGTGTGTGTGTGTGTGTGTGTGTGTGTATTATCACAATACCTGTAATTGCAATAAAATTAAAATTACAATGCAGTAGTTACATTTTTAGGTAACATACATTTTATAACATAATTTTTAACATATGCTAGATGCAATTTATTTTATCAGTTCTACATTTGTGACGTTCATAATAAAAATTGAAATTTGGCCAATCTAATTTTAGTATAATATGAAACTGAAAAAACCCATTGGTATATGACTCACCAAATTCCTTCGTCAATATATTTTAAAAAAATAACTTCACACTGATGCTTTGATAGCATTTATGACGCAGAAATATTCAGCGAGGCCAGTGTTGCCAACTGTTATTTTATAAAGTAGCAGTAAAATTAATAAAAAATAGCGAATTACGAAAAATAGTAGCAGATTATATATATATATATATATAATTATATATATATATATATATATATAATTATATATATATATATATATAATTATATATATATATAGGTATATAATTTTATATTTATATATATATATATATATATATATATATATATATATATCACCTTTGTCATGTTTGATCTACGCTTACTTGTTTCCATATGCTTTTTCAGGTCCGCTTTATGGGCTCTCACCTGTACATGACAAACTTTGTAAGATGCTTTGGTATTGTCTCCCACTACTTCTTGAAGCCACTTTGAAAATTCCTGACAGTGTAGCTATTCTTTTTTAAATTTTTTGTCGTACGGACCCCACTTACTCATTTTAAGATATTACACACAAATACAAATTACGCACAGTTCACAACGCACAGTTCACACAAATTTTTATACTCCGCAGAGGACAAGTTTGAAACTTGTCTTGCGCGTAATTTATGACGAAGTACGTTACAAGTAGCCCAAAAAGTAGCAGACAGCAGAAAATTTTATTTTTTAGCAGGGGACTCTAAAAAGTAGCCCAATCTGCGAAAAATAGCCCAAGTTGGCAACACTGAGCTGCGAGGCTTATATATCGTTAAATAAAAATTCTAGAAGTTTCTGGCAATGAGTGAAATAAACGTTTTCAAATTTTTTTAGACTATTCACTTGAATTATGTCGAAATAAATATATATATAGCGTAAATTTTGCCCATTCCTCCCCGTACCCCCAGGAAACCTTAATACGTACCTCTTGGGGTACGCGTACCCCAGTTTGAGAACCCGTGCATTACACAATCTTCTCAAAATTTAAATTAAAAAAAAAGTAATTTTGAGCCTCGAAGACCTTGATTAAGGCTCTCTCCTCCTTATATAGGAAGGGGAGGGGGCATTTTTGCAGGCGCTTGCCCTTGGCCCCCCTCCTTCCTACATAATACATATAAGCAGAACCTAACCATGGATGAAGTGAAGGCTGCTGTTCGCAAACTGAAAAATAGAAAAGCAGCGGCTGTGGATGGAATATGTGGAAAAATTATTAAGTATGGGGGACTGAAAAGGTTGGAGTGGTTGTGGTGCATATGTCAGAGTCTATGGACAAATGGGAGTGTGCCTGAAGACTGGAAGAAAGCAATAATTGTTCCATTGTACAAAATGAAAAAATGAAAGGAGTGAATGTAAGAATTACAGAGGTTCAGTCTGTTCAGTGTAGTGGGGGAGGTGTATGGGAGGATAGTAACAGAAAGAGTTCGTGGTACTACAGGATGCTTGGTGAGTAACGACCAAAGAGGGTTCCGAGGTGGAAGACGCTATGTAGATCAAGTGCTTGCAGTGAGACAAGTGATTCAGAAAGTATGTGAAGGGGATTGCAAGTTATACAGGGCTTTTATGGACCTTGAAAAGGCGTATGATGGAGTGAATAGAGAAGCATTGTGGGGATGACAGTAGACTTATGAATGCGGTGAAGAATTTCTATGATGAAAGTAATGCGTATGTGAGAGTAAATAAAGAAGCGAATGATTGGTTTAATATAAGAGTTGGTGTGCGTCAAGGATGCGTGATGTCTCCGTGGCCGTTCAATCCGTTTATGGATGGAATGATGAGAGGTGAAACTGCGATTGCTTGAAAGAAAATTGAATCTGGTGTGTGATGTGAATAGGTGGGTCGTGTCGAATCTGTTGTATGCGGATGATACTGTGCTACTTTATCAGAACGAGTGTGATATGCAAGGGGTTAAGGGTTTTGTGGCGGTGTGGGAGAGAAGGTTGTTGAAAGTGAATGTAAGAGCAACTTATTGATTGTGGAGAGAGGGAAATTTGGATTGTCATGTGATGGTGAATGTTGAAACAGTAGGTGGTGGAGCCTTTTAAGTATCTGGGATGTGTATTGAACAAAAGAGATACGAGTGCGGATGAAATTGACAGTAGAGTGAATCAAGAAAGAAAAGTGGCGAGTGTGCTGAAAGCGGTTGTGAGAAAGCGGAGATTGGATCGAGATGCTGCGAGATGTTTACATGAAAGGGAGAAGTCAAGAGTAAGAGCGGTTGAGATAGATAACTTGAGAAGTAAAAGGGGGGGAATAAAAGCCAAAATGGATGAACAAAAATATTTTATTATAATATGCGAATCAAAATGCAGTTTCAGGTGCACATGTGATGCAGTAGTAAGATCTATATATACCCTAAGAAGGAAGCATGGCCAACACGAGTAAGGCCCATTTTACAAATATACATTTTTAGGAGGAGGAGGGGGGGCTGTTCTTTTTTATTCTCCCCCACTGTTATTTTTACCCCGGTTGACTATACATGTGGCGACGGTATGCATCAGATTGATAGAGTAAAAAATCGTGCGAATCTGGAAAGATGTAGTGTTCAGAAGTCAGTGGAAGTGAAAATTGAGAAAAGTGTGTTAAGGTGGTTTGGACATGTTGAAAGAATGAAAGATGACAGAGCAGTAAAAAAAGTGTACAAGTGTTTGCGAAGGCAGGAGGAGGAGGAGGAGGAGGAGAGGAAGGCGAGAAGATGGATGAGCATGATGAATGATTGTATGAGAAAGCATGGACTTGATCTGGGTGATGCACGAGAAGCGGCTGCAAGTCGGTTTGAATGGAGAACGGTTTGTTAGGATTATGTAAGTTTGGGACTCTGTCTCTCTTATTTTTGAAAAGGACTGGAAGCGCCACCACGCATGGCGTATGAAGCGCCACAGGTGTGGAATTTTGCCACGTGGGTTGGGGCGCTGGTCCATAAAGACGCCTGTGTGAATGGACGTATACACTTTACTTTCTACCTTTTCTCCCTTTCACTAACTTCTGTACTTTACATCCGCGTTGTTTTCAGCCTTGTCACCCCTAAATCCTTTGGGGTGAAAAGTATAATTAATAAAAAAAATAAATATATATATATATATATATTATATATATATATATATATATATATATATATATATATTATATATATATTATATATATATATATATATATATATATATATATATATATATATGCAAAGATGAACAATGAATAATTCCTATATTCATGTATTTATATTCCTATAATACTTATATTTGTATATATTTATAATCTTATATTCATTTTTACATATAGAGTCCAAATTCGCATAACGCTGACACGATTTTGGATCAATTTTTATTTTCTTTATTTTATTTTTGCTGAATAATTGATGAATTACAATATTTTATTTTAATTTACTTAATCATTTTTTTTTTTTAGATTTAGCTTAATAATGTAAGCTTGTTAAATTCTGTAATGTTCATTTTCTGTATATATTCTCTCTTCGCTGTAAAGATGAAGTCATGTCTTGCTTAACACTTAATTTTAAATTTTAAGCATTTAATTTTTGCTCATCTGCATGTTTAATTGTAATTCATAATAAAATGCATATTTCAATTTCCATTTTTAGTTAACTCGGCAGATCATGATAACATCAGATCTATCAATACGCGGTTTAAAATAAAAATATGGCTTCATCTTCAAATATCTTGCTTATCTGTTTCGACATTGCTACAGCTAAAATATTTACCTTATCTTCAAATATTTTGCAAAATAATTCAGCCTATTGATAATAAAAAACAAAACAGGTCAACATTAAATAATAATGATGTCACCAAAAATTCAGTATAAAGTCAAACAATTTTTCAAATTATTATTCTGATTTGTCTGATCTAACTTAGAGGCTGAGCATTACCTGTAACATTTTAGCAGTAAACTACAGTAAGAGAATATCTTTGTCTTCTCCTTCGAGTCTTGCTCTCTTCAGAGAACTTAGTCTTAAATAGAGAAAAATAATTTCCCGATACGTTAGAAGAATCGGGGAACCTTCAGAGAATTTAGTAAGCTTCACAGAATCCTCCGATCCACTACAAGAAGAAATCGGAGAGTAGTATAAGAGAAATTTCTGCGATTCCCTATAAGGTACCAGATACTCCTGAGTAAAAAATCCGTTGCTGTCACCTAACCAGAACCCCCGTCAACTTCGAACCGCTCAAGGCCATAGACGGAGGGGTTAACACACACACACATATATATATATATATGATGCATAAAACCACGAAGGAAAGGAAACACAGAATGGTGCTCAAGCGCTTTCGTCTAATGACATCCTCAGGAACACTGAAGTACATAAAGACTCTTTATGTACTTCAGTATTCCTGAGGATGTCATTAGACGAAAGCGCTTGAGCACCATTCTGTGTTTCCTTTCCTTCGTGGTTTTATTCATGATAAATATTTTTCACGTGTTACTTTCGTGAAATAACTTTCATATATATATATATATATATATATTTATATTTGGTATGGTATACCAGTATAGGTATAGAAAGAGTGAAAACAAAATGAAGTTATAGGAATTAATGTACCCATGAGTAATTAAACCTCAAGTAATTCTTATATGCAAGTAATATACGAGAAGAGCCTGGAAGACAAGTCTGCTTTCTTCATGACCTTCCATTTTACTTCTGAAAAAGGTACTTGCACAATAATGAATGATCTAAATAACAAAACTTTGTGTATTGCAAATACGTTCATTGTTTTAAAATGATACATGATACGTATAGGTAGAGACTTTTTTAGAGAGGTTTATGAGTAAATTTAGGTACAGTCCCTTGCAATAGTCGCTGTCTATCCCTGTATAGCCCTCTCCGAGATGTGGAAAGAACGCAGTCACTCTTAAACCCCAGTCTCCCACCCTCACTCTCAGGTGTTGTCATAGTAATACTTTTATTTTGTGAAAGCCAATGACTGAATAAATGTATTGTTCACTGTAGTTTTGGTGGTAATGCTAGGACAACTATGTATTTTATTCATGCATTATTCCTAAGTTTAGGAATAGAGTAGTTAGGTTATTTCACAAACGTGGGATACTTTAAAAACTTTCAATCATAGGATTTTGATGCGGCCATGTTATAGTTACAGTGTAAGATAAGTTGTACTGTAGTATTGACTTTTCCTCCAGGTAATAACATTTCTGTTTGAAGTCTATACATCATCAACAAAATTTACCACGACTGGGCGAGATCACAATGACGTTATCAACTTTCGGCCAATCAGGATCTTTGTACACAAAAACACAAATTACGTATCATATAGTTTTGGAATAGCCTATACATATTTGACGTACTTGCGCAGCTTTGTAACTGAAAGAAATATCTATTTATCTATTACATCAGTTACTCCTGTCTGGATAGTAAAGCTTCCTCCAAAAATTATACAAAACTAATTCGTAGCTTTATATATTTAACACAAACACTAGATCTTAACTATTACGGTAACGCATCTTTCTTCATCAATCGCTTAGCAACACTTAAAACGGCGACAAGACCCCCCCCCCCCCCCCAAAAAAAAGAAGCCGTTGCATTCCAAAATTTTACGTGTCATAGTTTCGAGTAGTTGATACCTAAAAACATTTCTCATTGACCCTACCATCTTAACGCAAATTTACTGCGACTCCTCAATGCTCCCTACCTCACACCTCTACAGTGCACTGTGTGTGTAGATAAGATCTTGAAAAGATCCTTTCTACAGTAAAACAGTAATCCAATAAACTGCATACCCAAGTGTATATTTACATACATATTTATTTACGAGTGACACAACCTGATATCGGGAAAATATTGAAAAATGCTAGTCTCATACTGTAGGACAAATTACTGCCCGAACGAATAAGTTTGTTTTATAAATGGTAATAATATAAAGTATGAAATATATTTTTTAATAAGTGCATATTTCAAAATTTTTAATACTTATTTTAAAAAAAAATTAATGTACAGATGCATGCATAGTTTCAAGATTTTTGTCGCATTTAACTCCGGCTTCCAATAATAATATAGGAGTTAGCGTAATGGACAGCATTTGTTGGCTTGAGCGCTGTGCCAGTTTCTGGCACTCCTTTATTTCAGATTTTAAATAAATAAATAGTGGTTTCATAGAGTTCAATATTATCCTATAATATAATATACAAGAATTTCAATATTATTATTATTATTTCCAATTTGTTTAACGTAGAAACAGAGCACCCGATCAACCAATGTAAATTCCGAATCTAGCTTTGAGTATGTAACCTTAATGAAAGGTTTTTAATAAGTAAATAAAATTAATTTAAATAAATAAAATAAATTTAATAACTCTCCATAAATCTTTCGTTATTTATCTGCGCGTACTCCTATTTCTCTTCATAAAATAACAAAACAAGCATTCAATCAGGATTATTTCCCACTTCTGCTTCGATTATGTGACTGACTATTGTTTATTTGGCTTCACCTACTCATTCACTCTATTCTTCGGTATTTTAATATCAATCATGCTTTCAGGGCTTACACCTACACTAACTTTAGACATGAGCCGGGGGGGAGGGAAAACCTGTTTTTATTAATTTATATCTAATGGATGGGGCTTTATAGTAATTATTAATTTGGCTGCATCAGAGAGCGAACTCTAATGGTATGGACTTACATGATGTAAACACAGAATTAGGCCTTTTGTTCAAATTATAATTACAACAGAAATGTCATACGTTCCACCTAGTGCTAGAACAACAGGAAAAAACCTGTTTCTTTGGCAGTCTCTCGAACCTCATATCAACGCCCAAGGGTCATTTTATACAAATCTCTGCTATTGGCTTTAATGTAACTGTAACACTCTATGTAATTGGTTACTTCAAAGACCCAGTCTCTTTCTCTCTCTCTCGTTATTTAAGTCTAGGAGAGTTTCATCAAATGAGCAATTGAAATGTTTTAGACAATAATCATTAATAACATTTTAACTAACAATCATTAACTTCTATTTACTCGGTTAACCTTGGTTTTGCTTCCGCCCGAATTGTTTATTTTGACGAAGGTCAAGCTTGTCACTTGTCACTCCACCTTAGCACCTTTACTATACTCGCTTTTAATTAACAATGACTTTAAATTCCATTTATCATAGTATATACTTTACTATGTTACCATTGAGGTACTATTGGGAGTACGATAAGTTAAATCATTAGTTTAGTTAATTTAAACAAACATAAACATTAAAAGGTTTTTTCAAAACTTGAAATTAAAGTGAAACCATAACTAATTCTTCCTACAGTCGATCTGAAAAATGAAATTTAATGAAGGTGATCATATTTTGGGGTAACGGCAAAGGTCATGTGACGGAGAGGATCTACATCTTTACGTGGGATTTGAACTATCTAAAGATCGCTACATTTTCTACCGGTCACCATTCAACTACTGAATAAGCCCACCGACGTTTAATGAATCATATAAAAGATAAAATCAAATTAGAGTGGAAGATGAAGGTAGTTTTGTATAAAAGGAGTTCGAGGGTGATAAAGAAGAACAAGTTAATTTCTACTCAGTTAAAATGGTTAGTTAGTTAACCGCATAATTTTTGCCTCCGTGCTCATATAACCGGAGGGACCCCACAGCTCAACGTGGAATCCGAACCACGGATAGCTATACATCATCTGGATGCAGAGGGTGGTTGACCATTCAACTACTAGTCAAGCCCAATATCGCTTAACTTGAAGGGAAACGGTGTTCGATATTGCAACAACGTAGCTCCATTAAGATTGGACAGATGATACTGAAGTTAAGTAAAGTTAATGCCAAGATGTGGAGAAATCACACTAAAGGAGATTACAAGAACGGTACGCAAGCAAAGTCGAAACTAGAAGTGATCGATTGTGAAGCGAAATAAAGGGATGTGAAAGTCAAAAGAGAATGAGAGAGATACTGTATATTCATAACGTGGAAAAGCCAATAAAGCGTCCCGATAAACTTCGAAGAAACTTATACGTGAAATTCTAATTAGTTTGTTCATTTAGTTAATTAAAAATTGGATAAGAGAAATAAAGACTATTTTAAGGGAAGGACGAACTTTTTTAATACTTCTTTTACTCATCATATGATGAAATTTCTTGACTATAATTTACATTTAATATAGTGTGTGTGTGTGTGTGTGTGTGTGTGTGTGTGTGTGTGTATATATATATATATATATATATATATATATATATATATATATATATATATATATATAAACTGCACAAAATAAACATGTCCAAGATATCAAATTTCAACATGCATGTTATCCATCATTATCCAGCGTATAAATCTTATGACGGAACAACATCGAGTAACCCGAGTACATCGGGTAGCCCATGTAATGCAGCAGCATTGAAAACGAAGAAAATCTGAAGCACCATCATATATGAGATGCCCCCGACAGATAAGTCATTGGAAACAAATTGAGCCATCACTATTTTCTCGCGTAAGAGCACACCCGATATCAACCTTAAGTGATTCTCAACTCCTGTACTTTCAATGACGTGACATTAGCCACGACCTTGTCCGTACTTTCTCTTATTAGAAACTCTTATGCTTTGTTCTTATTTATAACTTCCTTTTTTATAATTTTTATTATTTTAATTGTCTGAGAAACGTAATTAATCGACTTGCAAATGTTGGATCTATTTTTATGGTATTTTTATGGCGTCTACCATACTCATCCTTTAAAAGTGCTTGAACCAAGGTCCAGATGAAGCTTACCTCATGGACAGTCGACTTTGATATCCCCAATTTAGTGGAAGAACAACGTAGAGATTTTTGGGGACTGATAAAAGCATTCATGGACACATTCAACGTCTTTCAGGGCCTTTTTCGATCATGATAACTTATGAACTGAGCAAGTTTTCTTAAACTTCGCCACCCACCTGTATGGCGAGATTTTTGATGGAAAATCTTTTCCACACTTTTTCCAAAAATCTTCTCTGAATTGTTATTCCAGATTCGTACTTAGTTAACCATAACATACACACTGTGCCTTTTTTTCCGTAGTTGCCATTTCTGTTTTTGACGTTTCAGTGTTGACGTAATTCCGTCACGCCTGCCATAGACTAAAATAAATTTAAAGGAAGGAAGGAATAGCAGTGCTTCACCAGCGTTTGGACTGCCGAGGTCATATCGCGCCGAAACTAAACTAGAGAGAAAACACAAGGAAATGGTGAGAGAGGAAGACGAAAGAAGGATCAGCAGCTAAGGAGAGAACGTGGGGAAAGAGAGAAAAGGTACTAGGAATAGCAAAGGGAATAAGAAATTATACCCGAGACACTAAATAGAGAGCAAGAGGCTAGGCTGTTGGAGAAAGGAGAAGAGCGAGTCCTTCGGTATAGGCGTGGAGTCACCCAACAAAATAGAAAGAGTGAGAGTGGAGTCTGAAGGGCTTCGAAGGAGTTTCGAGGACAATTGGGAGTAGCGACCCAGAGAGAGAGAGGGAAGGGACAGCAGTGCAGCAGCGGCGACGACAAAAATGCACCACCACCGTCTTAGAGGGAGAAAAGCAAACCCGTAGGCCATGGCCCATCTGGATATAGAATCCAGGACTAGTTGGAAGAGACAGTCAAGGAAGGCGGGCCGACAACCGGAGCAACAGACGGCAAGGTCGTCGACAAAGAAGGTGGCCGTAATCTCCTAGGGCAGAGACGTCACCACGTCATTGATCGCCAAAGCGAAGCAGATGCCACTCAGGACGGTACCCTGTGGAACCCCCTCAGGCAAGTGTACAGAAGAGAAGGAAGTACCCACCTGAACACGAAAGGAGCGGAAAGACAAAACGTTGGAAATGAAGGAAGGGAGAAAACTTCAGAAACCCAGGCAGATCCACCACCACCAAGTAGTGTCATATGCTTTCTCGAAAAGTGATTCCTTCAATGAGACTTCAAAAATTACCAACGGAGATTAGAGCACTTAAATCTGTTTATCTTAGAGACCAGAAGGTTAGGTTGCGCTGGCAGCTTATTCAAGTTTTCAAGATGCTCAATGGAATAGACAGGGTAGACGAGAGGAAATTATTCTCATATACAGTAATACCAATCCGACAAGAAATAATGGCTTTAAATTGGAACTGAAAACATTTAGTACCTCCATCTGCGGTAATTTTATCTCTTATAAAATAGCTATCCAGAACCAACTTCCCTCGGAAGTTGTTTTATGCCAAAGTGCAAATTTGTTTAACCCTTTAAGAACGATTCCCGCAGCATATGTGGTCACTCTGTCACCAAAAGGTATAGGTTTTATTATTATTCAAAACTAAATATTTTAGTAACTCGTCATTGAAATGATACACATTTTGGGTTCCTTTCCCGACAAATAAATGACAGTTAATGACACGTTATAAACATGTAGAAACGAGGCATTGTAGTACAATTTATATGGTTATTTCTGGTGGAACTTTAAAGTACCATTTGTCGTGAAAGGGTTAAAAATAGGATGGACAAAGGTCTGAATACACTCAGGGTTTAACATGTCCTCCCCACATACAATAACAAATAATCTAAGAATCTATTAAATAAGTAATTTGAAAATAGTATTATAACGTAACTCTGCAGGAGTTTGTTTAAACATTTACTCCTATACTTAGTCCTCCCCAACTTTAAAGAGACGTCTCTGGTTGCACTGTGCTCCACAGAGCATGGTCAACCATCGAACAACTCATTTTATCACTTGCTTCATAAACAGTTCTAAGTGGGAGACTCTTAAAATTCGCCGTAGCGACAACGGGTGATCACCCACGAAACGCTTTCTTTTTCCATAAGGGGTAGATACAGGGACCTCTCACTGATATTCCTTGCTGGAGAGAGATTTTCTTTACTTTCGTGGTGGCACAACACCGAAAAGTACGAACGACTCAATATATCACTTGCTATATAAACACCTTTCACGGCGAGAGACTCAATTTGAAACTCGGCGACATTCAAAGAGTTGGCTCACACACTCGCCTGCCTTGTTAATACGTCTAAGAATAGAGTAGACAAATACTTTGTAGAACTGAATAAACTAAAATAAATAAAAAAAATGCATGGCATGGATTAGATGAGGTAGCTAGTTGCGTTTCTGCTGTCACTACTTTGTTTTTCTCTTCTTTCTCTTTGGTGGCCGGGTTCACTTGACGGGCGATGGTATGGTGTAGAAAATCTGATTTCCGTTTTCAGTCTCTGTTTCAGTCCTGTAGAAGCATTTCATCACTTTGCCGTCAGCGGTCCACGCGAATGAGAGGGACAGGGGCATTTCTACCGGATGGCTTTGTGCGTACATGGATGTACACAAACATTTTGACCTTTTCCTCTCTCTTAATCGCTCTGGAGCTAGCCTGGAGTGGACTATGAGGTTTTGGTTGGCCCGATACTTTGGTAAATAGAGCTGTAGATATTTAGTATTCTAAAATCAAAACCATATGTTCGAGGTTTTTGTGACGATACCAAGTAGTTGATGTACGATCAGCACAAATATTACGTTAGTTTATACAACCATGCTCTCTAGTGTACGATTTCTGCGTGTACATAGTGTAATTGTAGAGCTCGATTATCTGTTCTCTCTCCAGTAAAATTTTTGGCTACTTTGCCAGGGTCAAGTTATTTTCTTCACCTTTTTTCGGTATCCGCCTCTGGCGGGAAGGAAAGGAGAGTGGGAGAGAGCCTTATGCTTTTCTATTCAGTTCTATACTACTGCTAGAATAATTAAAAAGTGCACTAGTTTAATGACAGGAATCTCTCAGAGTGGACCGAAAGGTCTTTGAGTATTCTCTTGTCTTTGTAACTCTTCTCATACATATATCAGGCATGGGTTAAGCATTTACTGTACTTGAATACTTTACTTACAGTAAGTACCAAATTTTTAGGTACTTGTATTTGTACTTGACTTGAACTTCACAATTAGTCGTACTTGTAGTTGTACTTGAATCCCCCCCAAATATTTTCACGTATTTTTAGATACAATGTAAAACTTTTTTTCGCCCATTTTAAACACTCGGCTGATGTATAGTTTCATTAGTAGCCTATAGGTGATATAGTGTATACGTTCTTTACTGATAAAGACAACATGTTCATTGTTGATGCAACCATGAGCCGTATAATGGATACAATAGATGGCCTTGTTAAGTATTTAATGTTTTTGTGTATTGCAATAAAATGTTCAGTAAATACTGAATAATTTTTTCATTCATTTCTTCTGCAACAGTACTTGTACGAGGGCCACTCAATATATTTTGCCCCACCTTTTTTTTCTTTCCAAGTTTCCTTGTAAGTTGCAGAAATTTGTACACAAGTAGTGACATACCTTTTTCACATGTTTTTATTTTTCCACATCTCCATCCTTTTCTACGGCTTTCCCTCACCTCGAAGGGCCTTTATTCCTTGCTGGTAAAAGTCCGCTGGGTTCCGCTCGAGCTACCTCTTAACCTCCTCAACAACCTCATCGTCTCTCTGAAACTTTCTTCCCATAGCATCCTTCATTGGCCCAAACAAATCGAAGTCTGACGGTGCCAGATCCGGGCTGTATGGAGGGTGGGGTAACGCAGTCGAGCGCATTTTTGTGATGGCCTCTCTTGTTTGCAAACTGTTGTGTGGTCTTGCGTTATCGTGCAAAAGGAGGACGTCTTCCAGTTCTCTCTCCGGTTGAACTCTCTTTATACGTCTCTGGAGTCTCTGGAGGGTAGCAATATATGCCTCTGAGTTGATTGATTGTCCTTTCTTCACAATGTCCACAAATCATCCCTTTCATATCCCGAGAAGTATGGCCATAAACCTTTCCTACAGAGGGAGCCATTTTGAACTTTTTCTTGCGTGGGGAGTCTGCGTGATGCCACTCCATGGATTGGCGTTTTTTTTCAGGTTCAAAGTGGTGTACTCAAGTCTCATCCCCAGTAGGGTGGATCGCTTTTCACTTTTTTTAAAAATTATAGCTGGTCAAAGTTTTTCCCATGATTTGGTTCAGTGGAAGTACACTGACACCATTTTTACCAAAATCGATCAATATTTAGGGGTCGCGCATCGACCTTGAAAATTTCAATTTTGGAAATTTGGCCAAATTGACAATTTTTACTGAATAAAGATAAATCATCAAATGACATATTTTCTGAATCCTCTCAGTGAAAGAAATCCTCTCAGATACTTACCAAGTTGATCGGACAAGTGGTTTAGAAGTTACGCTCACCTAGAAATAACATTAAAATTTAAAATACCGTATTTGTCCCCCGTTATGGACGTAATCATAGCATCAGTAGCTGGCACATCCTAAATCCCAATTACACACACACGCTATGTCTATGACTATTTTTACTAATCACAGTTTGCTTTTTACAGATCAACTGTGTCAATTGATTCTTGTTTGATAAGTCTAGACTTTAGTACAATGGATAAACTGTTAACAACCAGGAGTGGGAAGACTCAAGTTACTTATTCTGGAAGAGAAAGCAGCAACAACAGCACCACCTTCTCTAAGGTCAGCCATCTTCCTCGATCGGTGGTGCCAAATTGCCAACCACCCATCAAGTTCTCCAGTACTTCTTCTATGCCAAGCAGGAAACTACTGACAGGAAGGCCGCCGTAAAAGACACGGTGGCCAATGTTCTGGCATTTTGGAACATGGCACGTATAAAGACGATCACGAGGCGTAACTGCGAAAGAAACTGGAGTTACTGTGGGAAGAGTGGCGCTCGCTGCAGAAGAGTAAGATGAGAGACAGTGACGCGGGAAAAGGCAAGGAGAAGTTTTCAGAAAATCTGAACAAGCTCTGGGACATCGGAGCTCCCGATGCTATTGAAGAGATACAGAGAAGTCGACTGCTCTCAGACAACAACAAAGAAGAAGATATTAAATTTTATGAGGATCAACGGGG
Organism: Bathynomus jamesi; assembly: GCA_023014485.1. NCBI lineage: Eukaryota > Metazoa > Arthropoda > Malacostraca > Isopoda > Cirolanidae > Bathynomus > Bathynomus jamesi. The sequence continues at coordinate 177,569 of JAJOZX010002833.1, read as the reverse complement.
CCTGCGCCAGGCAACAATGAGTGGGAATGATAAAGTGTTCGTTGTCAAGAGAAAACGGCAACTCTCAAGAAAATCTCGTGATGAGCCAGGCACCTCAAAAACGAAATTAGGAACCGAAGCTGAGAGCGACGATGAATCTTTAGAAAGCAGATCATCGAACAACTCCGAATCACAGCTAGAACCACATACCGACAGCCGAGAGAATCAACTGTATCAATCAGCCTTCCTCACCGCATCCTCAATGCACCGGCTGTTATTGAAGTGGCTGATCGCTTCCGGATGTCCAATAATCAGGTGTATATATATCAGTAATGATCTTTCCTTGACAAAGATATAATAGACGTAACGACGGAAAATTTAGTGATTATTTTGTCACATAAAACCATACGCATCCTTGTCAATTTCCTTTCATTTCGCACATAGGTGGCAAGTGTCGTGGCGGCAGTCTTACGTTCGGCAGACTCGCCCGCAGACCTGGACAAATTCAGTATCTCGAAGGATACGTCTCGCCGTGGAAGAGTGGCACATCGTTGTGAAGTGTCGACAGCTGTGCAGAAATCCTTCGTATCTCCGAGGCATGCTGTCGTCCGATAATGGATTGGCATGTATGACATACGTTTCAGGACTCTCTTGGATCATTGGAGCACCGCCAGGCGATTCTCATCTCCGGAGCTCCCCAATGCACAGAAGGAAAGTTGCTGGCCGTTCCGACTGTTGCTGACGGCACCGGTCTGTCCCAGGCCCAGGCGACCTTTCGTGCTCTCAAAGACTGGGGATGCGAGAACAACGTGATTGGACTGTGCTTCGACACAACTTCCTCCAATACAGGGAGGGTGCAGGGTGCGGTGGTCCGGCTGGAGAACATGCTTGGTAAACCGCTCTTCCAGCTGGGCTGTCGCCATCACGTTATGGAGCTCATCGTGGGGGCAGTGGTCATCACCGCGTTTGGAAGAACCACAGCACCAACTGAACCTTTGTTCCAGTATCTGAGGAGAAGGTGAATTTCAAGTTTAAAGCGCATTTGTTTTCTCCAATGATTTTTTGCCTTCAGAGCAATTGAGATATCAGCGTCCTTCTAGCTAATGATGTTAAGAGCAGTCGAAAAGGGAAACTTCAGTCGTTTTCATGCAATATTTTCATAACTCCCCTTTCAGGTGGGACAAGCTCGACCTCTCGACTTATCGCGAGTTGGAGATCGAGCGATTTGGAAAACGTCCATTTAGATAATCCTGAACAATTTTGGCATAGTGACAAGAGTTCCATCATGTTGATTCTAAGGGGATAGGATTCTGTACATAACATGAAGTAATCAGAATCTATAAATAGACCTTAATTTTTCGTACACTTCATTGTATTCGCTACCGTTGGTTTGGATAGACGTGTATTGTCTACTGTTCATGATGTATCGTCGTGGTTACTTACGTCAACAATATCGTAGAAGGATGTTATACCGATGGATATTACACCTTGCGTTTGGATCTTTTAACTAATGAGGCTAAATCTACTATTTTAAAATTTAATTATTATCAAGTAACTGGTGTATCATTTGAAAGTATACCACAAATGAATATGTCTGGTATGTTATTAATTTTGAAGATACATTAGGTCGTAAGAAAGAGGCTAGGGAAAGGGTAGAAAGGGATCCTAATGTTGGGACTCAACAGCACCATATTTAATTGTTCCACATGCTGTTTTGTTTGAACTAATATTGACATTTCCCTATGCCGAGCAAGTAATGAATCATCCCAGAACTAAATGGTTCTCACCTTTTAAGAGTTCAGAATGTATCGTAGACTAAGCAGGTGTGTCAATTAGGTGAACAAGTCACGCTCAATTCCCTCATAGTTTGATTAATATCTACGAATGATTTATCTAAACGATTAGGTCGTATTTATGTTGGTAAATATACACCTGAAGGATCTCAAAAAAATGAATATGCATTTCGTATGTTAATAGAATTGTATTTTATGTAAAATTATTTGGTATTAAACAATAAAGCTATGTATGAGTCACAATCTTTTTATACCAAAAAAGGTAATTTGACACCCATTTACACAGAGCGCGGGCTAGTATTACCCCGCGCTCTCGTGTGCGTGTCTAAACGGGTCATATTACACTGCTGACGTCATAATGCGTGGATGACTCAGCGTACAAAAATAGATTAAGCCGTTAAAACAGACACACTATTTACCTCCCTTATCATCGGACCATGTAGCCACTGATTTTGTCCATGTAGCCATTAATCTCTCGGCAGCCTCGCAGAGTTAGAGCCTCGCCAGAGTTAGAGAAAATGCCGGCAAAACAGTATTAAGTTACGAGTTAGATCATAATTGACGCCCATCAGTATCCCTGCACAGCTCAAATCGTTCCGCAGCATTTCTAAACACATTCTGGAGCATTTGCGGGGTTATGTTATCTGCAGCAGTTCGTATACGTGTACGTAAGTTTTCAAGACTCGTAATCTTCGTCTGATAGACGTGCGATTTGATAAAGCCCCATGCAAAGAAATCTAAAGGGGTTAAATCTGGTGATCTCGCTGGCCAAGGTCTTTTGTTGCTTCCGCGTCCGATCCAGCGATTTGGAAAACGTCCATTTAGATAATCCTGAACAATTTTGGCATAGTGACAAGGAGCACCATCATATTGATAGACGACGGGAGAGGATTGTTAGTACCGTCGTCTATCAACATGATGGTGCTCCTTGTCACTATGCCAAAATTGTTCAGGATTATCTAAATGGGTTTTCCAAATCGCTGGATCGGACGCGGAAGCAACAGACCTTGGCCAGCGAGATCACCAGATTTAACCCTTTAGATTTCTTTGCATGGGGCTTTATCAAATCGCACGTCTATCAGACGAAGATTACGAGTCTTGAAAACTTACGTACACGTATACGAACTGCTGCAGATAACATAACCCCGCAAATGCTCCAGAATGTGTTTAGAAATGCTGCGGAACGATTTGAGCTGTGCAGGATACTGATGGGCGTCACGTCGACTCCTACTCTTAATTATTTAATAAATGTTACCACTTTATCATTTTATGATTTAATTCCATATAATTTCCAAGTGCTTCACAAAAATAGATCCTGACTTTATGTACACCCTGTATATACTGTATATATCAATGATGCTGTGGACTGCTCTTACCCTGAAATGGGGGTTTGGGCAAAATGGTGTTCTGTGTAACATATAAAACCTTTCATCTTACCTCCCCTCAATCCTCTATGGACAACTGCTACGAACTGGTAGCATTTCAAATAACTACATTCGTAACGCTACAAAAGACTCCTGTCCATAGAGGGTTAATTAATTAAGCTATAATTAAAGATGTCTTGAAGGCTGGTTATTAAAATATACAGGGTGTCCATAAATTATATTTGAAAATTCAATTAAATCTTAAGTTTTTAATTTATAAAGATGATTTATGGTAACCATATATGAATAAAACCACGAAGGAAAGGAAACAGAATGGTGCTCAAGCGCTTTCGTCTAATGACATCCTCAGGAACACTGAAGTAAGTAGAGAGTTCGAGACTATATATAGGCCACAAAAAAAAATATGTATATAATAAAAATAGAAATAAAAATTGTGGGAGGAGCATACAAATTTGTAAGGAAAACTACCAATTTTAGCACTTTGCCCTTCTTGTCTAAATCTGTTCTGAACGAATTCAACACAAGATCAAATGGATTGTTTACAATCAATTTTATAGATAAGGCCTGAATGATATATAGGTCATTAAAAATATAAAAATATATTGAAAAATAAAAATTGGAAGGGGAGCATACAAATTTATAAGGGAAAACTACCAAAGTTTTAGCATTCTGCCCTTCTTGTCTAAATCTGTTCTGAACGAATTCAAAACAACAGGATCAAGTTGAAAAAGACCTTGGCTCATGTTAAAGTTATTTGTAAGTTGGATAATAGCAGACTCAAGAATATTTCTATTAGCAATGTTGCTAGAGTGAAACAAAATTGAAGCATTATTCCAATCAATACAGTGGGATAACTCTGACAAATGGACAAAAAGGGCACTGGACGACTGTCCCGTTCTAACGGAATATTGATGGTGTTTTACACGCGTGTGCAAATCCTTTCCCGTCTGACCTATGTAAAAGGAATCACATTATTTACAACCAATTTTATAGATAATGCCTGAATTATTGGTAGGGCTATTTTTTACTATGATATTTTTCACAATATTGTTATATGAAAATACTACATTAATATCCAAAAGTTTAAATACATTAGCGATGCCTAAAAAGCCCTGGAAAAATGGAAGTACTAAAATATTCTTTGACAAAGTGCGAGTGTTATTATTCACACGATAGAAGGTTCGTTTTGCCTTGTTATGACAAGATTCCATAAACGCAAGTGGATAGCACAGATCACTTCCAATACCGTTGATTTTTTCCAATTCGGCATCGATGTATTCCGGACTGGCAATCCCAAGAGCGCGGAGAAACATTGAAGAAAAAATGGCCTTCTTAATGGGGGTGTCATGTCCAGAGTAAAAGTGTACGTAGGACAAATTGTTTTTTTTTTTCCGATAGATACTAAACTTAAAACCTGGGCTTTCCCTATGTACAATTGTACATGCACATCCAAAAACGGGATTGAGTTGTCTTGTTCCACTTCTAAAGTAAACTTAATGGAGGGGACTTGATCATTTAACTGAAGGAGGAAGTCATCCAGGTCACGATTCGTGGGCCAGATACACAAATATCGTCGACGTACCGCAACCATGGGATACCAACCCCAGGATTCTCGGAATGTATCATAATTTCGAAAAAACTCCATATAAATATTGGAGAGGAGGTAGACAAGGGGTTGCCCATGGCCATCCCAAAAACCTGTTGATAATACTCGCTATTGAAAGTGAATTTACACTCTTTGATGCAAAGCTTAATAAGTTCCAAAACGATGTGTGCAGGTAGTGGCAGGTCGTACTTATGTAATTCTCGGGAGAGAAGTCAAGCATATCGTCAATAGGCACTTTTGTAAACAATGAACAAACGTCAAAACTGATCAATCTATCGTTGGTTTCAGTGAGTACATTATTCAGTTTTTCATTAAGATCCACGGAATTTTTTTACATGTGAATCAGAGATAGTTCCGAGAATGGGGGACAAGACTTTGACAAGCCATTTGGAGAGTTCATAGTTAATAGAGCCCACCGAGCTAATAATAGGGCGCATAGGGTTGCCAGGTTTGTGGGTTTTAATAAGACCGTAAAGGTAGGGAAGAGAAGGTGAAGTGGACGTGAAAAGCGGAATTAAGTCTTTATGATCTTTGAGAGTGTGTTTCAAGCCACTATTGAATGATTTGATGACGTCATCCTGCGGGTTCTTCCTACGTTTTCTGTATGTGGCGGGGTCCTGGAAAAGCTCCTTCATCTTACTAATGTAGTCCACTTTGTCCATAATAACTATGGTGTTGGCCTTGTCTGATTTAGTAATATGAAGCTCACCAACTTTTTTTTAATTGTGAGAGGCTATTGCGAAAACGTTTAGGAAAGTTATCTTCGTAAGTACTATTCGCAGCACTATAGACAAGGCCTTTAACTGTGTTAGCCAAAGACTGAGGAAGATTACACTGTTTTCAAACAAGCAAGACTATAACAAATTTGTAAAGCAGAAGGTTTTTTAACAATAAAAAAGGACATACCAAATCCAAGGGCACTCTTTGCATCGTCACTAATGTTTTTCTAAGAAAGGCTCATAACACATTTTGAGCTTACTTTTTTACTCCACTGACTATTTCGAATGGGACTTTTAATTTTGCGATCCAAAATGTTACGAAGTGAAGAAGTTCTCCGACGCAACTCGTTGTAAATTTCATCAAACAGAGGTTGGATCCACGGTTGGGGAATAACGGTCACAAATTACGTTTGGCAATGCGTAAATTTTTGAAGGCGGACCACTCATTTTGTCTGGTGACTTCAATATGTTTCTTTAAAATTAATCTGCTGAAGTTGTTGAACGGATGGTCGTCAATTTGTCTGAGGCAAATCGGAAGGAGGGACTTGGGAAGGACCTGCTCCTCTAGACAATTAGTAAGAAACTTTCGTCGGATACGAATTGCATGCCCCTTCATTAATGTAGAAGAAAACACGGACACAAACGGAGAGAGGGAACAACAAGCCGAAGGAACACGTGGTGTTCATTATGTGAAAATTATTTCACGAAAGTAACACGTGAATAAATATTTATGATGAATAAAACCACGAAGGAAAGGAAACACAGAATGGTGCTCAAGCGCTTTCGTCTAATGACATCGTCAGGAACACTGAAGTAAATAAAGAGTTCGAGACTATATATAGGTCACAAAAAAAATATATACATATAATAAAAATAGAAATAAAAATTGTGGGAGGAGCATACAAATTTGTAAGGAAAACTACCAATTTTAGCACTTTGCCCTTCTTGTCTAAATCCGTTCTGAACGAATTCAACACAAGATCAAATAGATTGTTTACAACCAATTTTATAGATAAGGCCTGAATGATATATAGGTCACAAAAAAAATAAACTAAAAATAAATTGAAAAAATGAAAATTGTAAGAGGCGCATACAAATTTATAAGGGAAAATTACCAAAGTTTTAGCACTCTGTCCTTCTTGTCTAAATCCGTTCTGAACGAATTCAAAACAACAGTCTGCTCTTATCCAACTTACAAATAACTTTAACATGAGCCAAGGTCTTTTTCAACTTGATCCTGTTGTTTTGAATTCGTTCAGAACAGATTTAGACAAGAAGGGCAGAGTGCTAAAACTTTAGTAGTTTTCCCTTATAAATTTGTATGCTCCCCTTACAATTTTTATTTTTCAATTTTTTTTTGTGACCTATATATCATTCAGCCATTATCTATAAAATTGGTTGTAAACAATCCATTTGATCTTGTGTTGAATTCGTTCAGAACGGATTTAGACAAGAAGGGCAGAGTGCTAAAACTTTGGTAGTTTTCCCTTATAAATTTGCATGCTCCTCTTACAATTTTTATTTTCAATTTTTTTTGACCTATATAGCATTCAGGCCTTATCTATAAAATTGGTTGTAAACAATCCATTTGATCTTGTGTTGAATTCGTTCAGAACGGATTTAGACAAGAAGGGCAAAGTGCTAAAATTGGTAGTTTTCCTTACAAATTTGTATGCTCCTCCCACAATTTTTATTTCTATTTTTATTATATGTATATATATTTTTTGTGACCTATATATAGTTTCGAACTCTTTATTTACTTCAGTGTTCCTGAGGATGTCATTAGACGAAAGCGCTTGAGCACCACTCTGTTTCCTTTCCTTCGTGGTTTTATTCATCAAAAATATTTAGTCACGTGTTACTTTCGTGAAATAATTTTCCTATATATATATATATATATATATATATATATATATATATATATGGTGGCCTATGGATCACTGATTTGATGTGGCTAAGAAAGTAGGCTTACTATAATTATTGAATATGATTGAAATGAATAATTAGGGGTCACCAGGTCTTTGCAGACTAAATAATGTTTAATAAGGAGATAAAATATTTTGATGTTTTGTGTTTAATTAGGAAAATAAATCAATTATTTGTTCACAGTGATTAACAGTTCAATAAAAGGTATTTACAGTGATTAACAATTATACGAGTATAACGGCATTTATGCTATGCTAACGATAACTGATTCTTAGCAATAAGGAATGGTTATACAATCTAATTGTTAAGTAAATACACCAATTCGGATAGGCTAATGAGATGTGCAGAGGTGAATACAGATTAAATAATGAAGCCTATTGATAACTGAAATAATGCGAGTATGGTTGGTACAGTAAATGGATTAAGTCGTTAAGAATGAAATACATAAAAGAGCACATAAACAATCAGATGCAAGGTAAGTAAATTATACGAATGAATACAATAACAAAGTTATACAAAATTACGGTATTGATACAACACTTGAATAGGCCTACTGCGGTCTTAACGCGATTAGGCAGAGCTTGTGGAAGCACGACGTAACAAAAACACTATAGGCCGAGTGAGGGCCGACAAGAGGCTTACTGCGACGCTGGATAACTCTGGAGACTGAAAACCTACGTGAAGGTTTGACCGTACTGCATTTCGCCGTAGATGACTTTGAGACTGTAGAGGGCCTACGTGATGGAGGATGTGCTGAGGGCCTGTTGAGATACTTGTTGAACGGGCGCCGATCGAATCGTGGTGAAGGATAAGTGAAGAGAAAAGTAGGGTTTGTGGCTTGTAGCCTACTAGAAGGTTTACGGACCTGGGCTTCGAAGGGTGCTTCTGTAGTTAGACTGGCCTTGCCGGCGAGAGAATGAGTCTTGAAAGCCGGTAAAGACTCGTTGAAAAGGGGCCAACGGAAAACGCCTACAGCAGTGATGTTATTTTTCGCAGGATGAAATTGTAGAGTCGCCTCAAGTGTTGCTTCGTTTCTTGTATGGTTGAAGTGTGACTTGAGGAACTGAGGCCGGCTGAGGTCGAAGCGGCGCTACGTGAAGAGAGATTCACGAGGAGAAGTAACGAGCGGAGTGAGTTCAAGTTTCAGTGAACTCTGACTTATATAGGCTTGTAAGTCGCTAACTTTTCGCGGGCCTTTTTGGGAAAACACAAGCGTCCTGCGAACGGCGAGGAAAGGAATTTCTTTGATTATCCTCTCTCTCCTCTCTCTCTCTATACAGTGAAACCACAGAATAACACGTGATCTTACTAATAAGCAAACAACCACAGGGAAAAAGGAAAAAGAAACACGAAATCCGAACGCTTTCGTGATATATTCACATCTTCAAGGACAAGAAAGAAATATTTCTTGTCCTTGAAGATGTGAATATATCACGAAAGCGCACGATTTCGTGTTTCGTTTTCCTTTTTCCCTGTGGTTGTTTGCTTATTAGTAAGATCGCGCCTCAGTGGTGTAGTGGTCAGCGTCGCTGACTACAAATCTATCGGCCTGGGATCGAAACCCGGTGACGGCAGGCGGCGCACAAAACCCAGCTGTTCATCCTTCCACACAATAGAGAAATTGGTTGGTAGATAAATAGGTACCCTAGGTAGCCTCGTGGTTAAGAAGCTGGGCTGCTGATGGGGCGTGGTTCGGATTCCAGTGACAAGCTTGACCTTGGTCAGAATGAACAATTCGGACAGAAGCAAAACCAAGGTGTGTGTGTGTGTGTGTGTGTGGGTGTGTGTGTGTAACGGGTGTGCCATAAAAAAGGGTACATTTTAAAAAGGCTATAAAATCAACATTTGTCATTTAATTTTAATAAAACTTCTACATAATAGCATTTATCTATATGCGAACAAGTTTTCAGACTAAAATATCTATCAAATAATTCAAATTCTATCAATATTTAACGAAAGAGTATGATTTTTCTACTTAACATGCAAAAATTATTAAACTTTTTTAATATTTTTTTTTTTATAAAAATAATTTTTAACGTAAAATTTACCTTAAATTATTAAAAAAACTGTTCGAAATGCTTTCCTTCCATTTCAATAACTTTTTTATTCTTGGCCGAAATATGGGAGAACTTGGCAGAGCGAGTCTACAGGACTAGCATAAAAGATGTCGCTCATTTACGCGAGATCATCATTCAAAAATGCGAAGAGCGTCCACAGGAACAAGTAAATCGAGCCATAGATGAATTCCGGCCAAGAATATAAAAAAGTTATTGAAATGGAAGGAAAGCATTTCGAACAATTTTGTTAATAATTTCAGGTAAATTTTACGTTAAAAATTATTTTTATAAAAAATATTAAAAAGGTTTAATAATTTTTGCATGTTAAGTGGAAAAGTCATACTCTTTCGTTAAATGTTGATAGAATTTGAATTATTTGATATTTTAGTCTGAAAACTTGTTTGCATATAAATAAATACATATGTTTTATTGTGTAGAAGTTTTATTAAAATTAAATGACAAATGTTAATTTTATAGCCTTTTTAAAATGTACCCTTTTTTAATGGCACACCCGTTTTATATATATATATATATATGTTTAAACACAGACCGTGCATGGAACAAGGAACTCTTCTGGGAAAATTAAATCCACTATAGTCCGAATAAGTAATGGTAAATGACAAATACCATAGTTTTTCTTTTTCATGATGCTAGCCCGACGTGGCAACGGGTCTCTCGCAAAGAGATCCCATAAATATAGCTTCCCTCACCAGCTATCTGCAAAGCAGACAGGATCCAGCTTTGGGACATGGACCTAGGGTTTAAGCAAGCCTAGTCCCTACATTCAGAACCTCTATATAAGTAAAAGACTCGTTGCATTCACGTCGGATTGAATAAACAAAGAAAAAGGGGTAACTATTGTATTTTTAGCCAAAAAAAACAAAACTTAAACCTCAACCGGGACATTGAGCGTCCACTTTTCAAGGCACATAACACGTCCGTTTAATATACACAAACTCAGAATGGTCCCCTGAGAATTTATATGTTAAACACAGACCGTGCATGGAACAAGGAACTCTTCTGGGAAAATTATATCCACTATAGTCCGAATAAGTAATGGTAAATGACAAATACCATAGTTTTTCTTTTTCATGATGCTAGCCCGACGTGGGCAACGGGTCTCTCGCAAAGAGATCCCATAAATATAGCTTCCCTCACCAGCTATCTGCAAAGCAGACAGGATCCAGCTTTGGGACATGGACCTAGGGTTTAAAGCAAGCCTAGTCCCTACATTCAGAACCTCTATATAAGTAAAAGACTCGTTGCATTCACGTCGGATTGAATAAACAAAGAAAAAGGGGTAACTATTGTATTTTTAGCCAAAAAAACCAAAACTTAAACCTCAACCGGGACATTGAGCGTCCACTTTTCAAGGCACATAACACGTCCGTTTAATATACACAAACTCAGAATGGTCCCCTGAGTGTTATGTGCCTTGAAAAGTGGACGCTCAATGTCCCGGTTGAGGTTTAAGTTTTGGTTTTTTTGGCTAAAAATACAATAGTTACCCCTTTTTCTTTGTTTATTCAATCCGACGTGAATGCAACGAGTCTTTTACTTATATAGAGGTTCTGAATGTAGGGACTAGGCTTGCTTTAAACCCTAGGTCCATGTCCCAAAGCTGGATCCTGTCTGCTTTGCAGATAGCTGGTGAGGGAAGCTATATTTATGGGATCTCTTTGCGAGAGACCCGTTGCCCACGTCGGGCTAGCATCATGAAAAAGAAAAACTATGGTATTTGTCATTTACCATTACTTATTCGGACTATAGTGGATTTAATTTTCCCAGAAGAGTTCCTTGTTCCATGCACGGTCTGTGTTTAACATATAAATTTCTCAGGGGACCATTCTGAGTTTGTGTATTATATATATATATATATATATATAATATATATATATATATTATATCATTGGTAATTATGTCGCAAATGACATGGCCTGAAGTTGAAATAAAAAATACATTTTTCTAGTGTACTTTGGTGTGCTCTATTCAAATATAATCTTCATTTCTTGTGCAATGAACAGAAATACGTGTTTGGGCCATGCAATGACGACTGTATTTCTGTTCATGTGCACAAGAAATGAAGGTCATATTCGAACAAAGCACCAAAATAACTTGGAAAATGTATTTTTGACTACATTTTATACAATAAACCATAACCTAACATGTTCATGTTACGAGATCTCGTAAACGACGCATTACCACAGGAAACGTGCAAAACACCTCAAAATTAACCAGAAAAGTTTGCTCTCGTCATTTTCGTTTATACTAACGAATATATCACGACTTAACCTAACCAATCATCAAGGGCGTACAGATGACCTAACCGGGCATTCAGTTAACCTAACCGCGCATTCAATTAATCATTTAATTAATCATCTAGGGCACATGACGAATCAAGTTTTCAAAGTCGAAACCACACGAACGGCACGCCATAATTCTATCACAAACACCACCAAACTGAATCCAATTAAAAAAAAAATAGCCAGAACAGAAACCAACAAACTAATTAAGTTGCAGAGTAACATGACGTCATACCACCCCCGACTACAAATACACTAAATATATATATATATTTATATTATTATTATTATTATTATTTTCTATCATATAATAGTTTGCAGAAAAAATGAGTGACAAATTTGAATAAAGCGACTAAAACTCCCTCATAAAAAGTTATTTTGATTTACAGGTACAGCTCATGTCATTTAAAACATATTAACCATATCATTTATCGATGTATTCATAGTTTAAATGGAAGTATGAAGAGTTGAACATCTTTTCATATTGAGCACCATTGCGCCCATACGCCCATTTCAGGGTACGAGCTGCACACACCAGCATTGCCAAGCAAATGACGGGTCGAAGTACTGACGAGGCTTTCGTATGTGGTTCATCAGTAAATCATCACCACTGAAAGCAACAATGCTTTGCGTTAGTCTAATCAAAAGAACATCCATATCCGTACTGAATTTATTGCAATTTTCGTTAGTTTGTATTGCAGACAAGTAGTATAGCCGCAAAAGGGGAGAGTGCAGGAATGTTGCAGGTTATTATGTAATGTTGCAAAGGGGGTGGGGGTTGTTGCAAAGGGGGGTTGTTGCAAAGGGGGGTGGGGGAAACTTGGAGGAGGCGTTATCCCCCAAGAGAAGAAGGAGGAGAGAAAGGAGGAGAGGTGTTCACCTGGCAGGAGCCAAGTGCACATTGTTTGTTTGTTTTTTCTGTTTAAGGTGCTTTCAACCCTGCTGGATTATTGACACCATTTTTTTTTTTTTTTGTAGAGAAAGGTGGTGAAAGAAGTAGTAGAAGAAAGGGCTAAACAGTGAAGAAATGTTTTTTCAAGTGCACATTAAGACTTCCAGCCGGGCTGGCGTTGTTTTATAGGCTCTTAATCAGCCAGAATCAGCCAGTTGGCTGAGCCAAGGTGAGAGAGACGCCTGAAGGAGAGAGAGCTGAAGAAGAGAGAGAGATGCCTGTAGGAGGGAGAGACGCCTGTAGGAGGGAGAGACGCCTGAAGGAGAGAGAGATGCCTGTAGGAGGGAGAGACGCCTGAAGGAGAGAGGATAGGTGCACATGCTGGAGGTACACGTATACATGCAGTAGGTACACATGCTGGAGGTACACATGCAGTAGGTACACATGCTGGATGTACACATGCTGGATGTACACATGCTGGATGTACACATGCTGGATGTACACATGCAGTACACATGCTGGAGGCAAACATGCAGGAGAGAGAGAGAGAGACGCCTGAAGGAGGAAGATACATGCAGGAGAGAGAGAGAGAGAGCTGAAGGAGGGAGAGAGACACCTGAAGGACAGAGTGGAGTTCTCCCCCAATTTATTTTCGTTTCCCTAACCTAAGAGGCCACTATGGGGTTTACCAAAGGGCCTGAAATAGAAGGAGCAGAGCTCCTTACTCGGCCGGAGCCGAGGGGGGAATGGTTCTTCGCCAGCTTCGCGATCTTTTATAATCCTCTATTCTGGCTGAGTTGCCAGATAGCGCAAGGTAATCCAGATAGCGCCATGTGTCCCATTAATCGTGTAACACATATATAACGGCTGTTATTCCAAATGTACTTGTATATATAAAAACTAATGAATCATATAAAATACCACATATATATTTATATGGTTATACAAGATTCAACCGTATAAAATAACACAAGCGCCTCTTTCATTACGCTTTAATAGAATTTACAAAGTTACCCTATTTCGTTAGACAGAAAACGAATTTTTATAAGGGTTACCCAACTAATTATCCACCATTCAATAAATAATAGCAAACGTGAATAAAGAGTTCCAATTCAATGGGTAACTATATCGACATAAGCTTATTATTGTAACGTTTGCTCCCAATATAAATTTTCCTAAATAACAGTAAAACCAATTAATTATGAAACTTCATTTAAATACAGCTTCATTAAACTTGAAGATGAACGAAACAAATAACATAGTTATCCATAATTCAGCCCTCACGAATAACGAAACGAAATGATCATTTACGATACAATTCGAAATACGATAATTTACGATACAATTCCACCAAACGAGATGAAAACTTATGAAACATACAGCCTCATTCCCTGCGAAGAAAAAATGAAAAAACGAAATTAAAAGAAACGAAGAAAGTTGGATTTCCCCAAGACACAGTCCACTATAGCGAGGTTGGTTTCGGAGAATTCGAACGAAAAAGGTCTCTAGGGACCTTTTTCGGGCCGAGAGATTATCCTTCTACAAGCTATTCGAGCAGAAATCACCACTGACTTCAGATATTAATTTTATCATTCTTATTACTTCTACAATGAAAATATTTACGCGTAATTTGTATGGTGTCATATAGAAATATAATGATATATATATATATATATATAATATATTATATATATATATATATATTGGGGGGAGATCTCTCACCCGTTCTTCGGCCCGACCCCGTTTCATTGTAGAAATAATAATAATATATATATATATATATATATACCCTTTGGATAACCTTTGGTTAGCTTCCGCCCGAATTGTTCATTCTGACGAAGGTCAAGGGAAAAACGTACACACAATATATATATATATATATATATATATATATATATGCTACACACACAGACCGTGCATGGAACTCTTCTGGGATAATTAAATCCACTATAGTCCGAGTAAGTAATGACAAATACCGCCTCGGTGGTGTAGTGGTTAGCGTCGCGGACTACGAATCCATCGGCCCAGGGTTCGAGACCCGACGGCAGCCGGCGCGCAGCAAAGCCCAGCTGTTCCACACAATAAAGAAAGTGGTTGGTAGATAAATGGGTACCCTAGGAGGCCTAGTGGTCAAGACGCTGGGCTAATGATGGGAATATATCCGAAAAACATCGTAATGCACGATTTTTTCTATGTAGCAATAATAATTAACTCTTTCAAATACGTGATTTAAAATAACAGGACCATTTTACCCGAGGCAGTAGTATATCCGAAAAACATCGTAATGCACGATTTTTTCTATGTAGCAATAATAATTAACTCTTTCAAATACGTGATTTAAAATAACAGGACCATTTTACCCGAGGCAGTAGTATATCCGAAAAACATCGTAATGCACGATTTTTTCTATGTAGCAATAATAATTAACTCTTTCAAATACGTGATTTAAAATAACAGGACCATTTTACCCGAGGCAGTAGTATATCCGAAAAACATCGTAATGCACGATTTTTTCTATGTAGCAATAATAATTAACTCTTTCAAATACGTGATTTAAAATAACAGGACCATTTTACCCGAGGCAGTAGTATATCCGAAAACATCGTAATGCACGATTTTTTCTATGTAGCAATAATAATTAACTCTTTCAAATACGTGATTTAAAATAACAGGACCATTTTACCCGAGGCAGTAGTATATCCGAAAAACATCGTATAACCTAATTTGCAACTATAGTTTACCTTGACTTTCATATGCTTCTATCCTGTTTTATTAATAAAGATTTTTAACTTTTAATAACGTATGAATAAAGATTTTTAACATTTAATTTTATTTTAGTATTTATTCATGCCACGCCGCCTTAGACCACAGCTTAACGTTGAAACCGAATGTTCTTTTTAAAATATAATTAGGATATAATTTCTTTATTATAAAATAAGTTAACAATTATGTTAACAAACAATACTAATAATTTGTAAGATATAATATAAGGGACTACCATAGAAATGTAAGTGCCTATAATTCGATTTTATATATATGTTACTCGTCCGGTCTCGTTATAGCGGATTGGTACACGTCATAGCTCCACCCAGCTACATCGGCAGCCAATCACGACGACATCTGGTCTTTTGGGCGGAGCTTGGCGAATGTGCATATAAAAGGGGATATTTTCAGTTGGGAGTAACAGTAGCTATTTTCGCATCACTGAATAATCAACCATGGACCTGTACGTCTCCCCAGACTTGTATGAAGAACGTGATACTGCAGCATTAACCACAATTAGCCTTTTCAATGCTGCTGATTGTGGCGAACTATTTTCGACGCAAACCGTAGAAGATATTTGCAGTGACGCTCCTTACAATCCGACGCAAGGGACTACCATAGAAATGTAAGTGTCCATAATTAGAATTTTATATATATACGGAGAGTTGTAGTATTTCGTACTAGTCAAAAATGTCAATCAATGTTATTTCCCCATCATGCTAAAATCGAAATTGGTAATCGAACCAAAGATATCTTCACATAATGGAGATCTGTCTGTCTGTCTGTCTGTATATGTTTTCCTTTAAGGTCCGATGAGGATTTGACACGAGTTATACAATCTTTTGAAGGGAATACGGATGATATACTGATCAGTCAGCAGTGTCACACATCCTCCACCATGGACCTGTACGTCTCCCCAGACTTGTATGAAGAACGTGATACTGCAGCATTAACCACAATTAGTCTTTTCAATGCTGCTGATTGTGGCGAACTATTTTCGACGCAAACCGTAGAAGATATTTGCAGTGACGCTCCTTACAATCCGACGCAAGGGACTACCATAGAAATGTAAGTGTCCATAATTCGATTTTATATATATATACGGAGAGTTGTAGTATTTCAGATACTCGCCAAAAATGTCAATCAATGTTATTTCCCCATTATGCTAAAATCGAAATGGCGTTCACTCCTCGAACCAAAGATATCTTCACATAATGGGGATCTGTCTGTCTGTATACTCTGTATATGTTTTCCTTTAAGGTCCGATGAGGATTTGACACGAGTTATACAATCTTTTGAAGGGAATACGGATGATATACTAATCAGTCAACAATGTCAAATAATGTAAGTGTTTTTCGATCTTTTTGGGATAAGAAGACGCAATATATTTTCATAAATTTATTAAATGAAAGAAATCAGTACAATAAACGAATATACAAATATACGAACAAAAACATTATAATATACAACGAGTACGTACAATTGGAAAACGGTTTTTTTCTGTCTGCATACCATTTCATCGTTTCGGTGAGTGTGACACGGGTCAAATAAATTTAAAAAATTTATAAATTCTTTATCATTTGACATATGCATGAGAAATGAGACACAGTACATTCCGCAAACATTAGTAAAATATCCCTGCATACGAAATGGGTTCCATACAACTTCGGGAATATGTAACTGAGCGAGAAATTTTACAATAATAGGGTCACTCCAGGGTTGAGTACCGAGTGAATCAAAATAGTACAGGCGCTGTCTATTTTTAAAATAGACAGCGATCCAGTGAATCCCTTCATTACCGATGATGTCTGTGTTCACAATAAGACTACCGCATTCTCGCGTACTTGGCAAACTCAATGTTTCATTCTTCGCAAACACGCCGATAAATTTGGAACGTGTGACTCGCTCCATTACTTTCTGAAGTGTATTAGCATCCATTTTAAAAGTCAGTGATAACGCTTCTAAATCTATCTACTTCTATTAGGGCTTGCGATTCGAGATATACTAGTACACTAATAGGAGCGTCTATAGGCTTGGCGAATTCCAGCCGCACTGAGATGTTACCGCTCTGCTGTGGTGTTAAATGGGTATTTACGCTAGCAGATAAGTCAGGTGTAATGTCAAACGGATAAAGGTTAAATTGATCAATGAATTCTTCCTGCGTTACCCCATTACCAAGCTCATCACAATCACCTGCAATATGGGTCAGATTACTATAGGCTCTGGCACAAAGAGGTAACACAGCGTCTGATGAATAGTCCGTACCCATTGTTCCACCCAAAGCAGTGCCATTAACGTATAGAGTTATATTTTTAAGTCCGAAATTCTCGAATTTAAAGGCACTCTTTTTATATTTTCCATTCACCGAAGCGTGGTCCTGCATGCCGATTAATATCCTTTTAGGAAGATTTCCCAGGGCAATGTTTTCTATCTGCTTCGATGCCAACCCTGCAGGAACCGTATATAGTTTGATCTGCACTCTGTTAATAGGATATTTCACTGTAGCGTTTAGTAAATTTTTCTCAATTTCTAGTTGTTTTGGTGAACTTAATTTCACTCGCCGTACGCGGAGGTATGTGTCCATAATGTGAACCACAACGGACTTTGCGCCCTCTTCTTGATTCGCATCCAGATTTAAGCAGATCTCAGGACTCGTGCGGGTGAGCTTTATTTTCATATCCACCCCGTTCACAAGCAACTTCTCCTGGAAAGTGAAATCTGTGTGCAACCGTCCAAAACACTCGTATATTTTCTTTTTAGAATTTTTAAATTTGTCCTTTATACTATTTTCATCTTTAGTTTGATAATATCCCTCCGCACTTAAAAAGGTAGCCTTCGCTTCTTTGGAAAAGTTGAGGACATTTTCCAAATAGGCTCGTAGATGATAGTACCCCGTGCCTGCCGATATGTTGGTCTGATTTAAATATACGTCACACTGGTTGAATATGGCGTGCAGAAAGTTTGTTTCAGGGTATACAGCATATTTGTCATCGCAGGCCGTTCCATCAGAATGGGCTATACGTAGCTTAGCGTACATGTGCACACAGCTTGGATCAAAAAAGTAAGGACCTGAGCTGGGTATCACGAATTCTATAGGTGCACTCGGGGAACTAATTGTGTTTAAAGGGTTAATTGTAATAAAGTCACTGTGCTCAATAGAAACTTGGGTTGGCGGGAGCTCAAAAAAGGACAGCTCCGACTTACAGCATTGTGAACTACATGGGTGGATGAAGCGTGCCATGGCGAAATAGTGACTCCTCTCTCGACAAGTGGTAAACAAACTATGATTCATGAGATCAATATCCTTAGCTTATATCAGTCAAAAAAGTGGTCAACCATAGGTTTCATTCGCTTACAGCATTTCTTTTTTGATAGCCTTTTACGTTTAATACCACGTGACCCCTTCTTCTTCGGGGGCCCTCTTCTTCCCGCCACCACGCATTTTTCTCTTTGCATCTTTGATGATTTCGTTCCGTGTACGCTTTAAATGTTTTTTTAGGGCTTCTTTAGGTTTAGCCCCGGCCAATATGTCTTCTGCAGTGTTAAGGCCTGATTGTAGCGCTTTCCTTCCAAGGTATCTGGCACCCCTCTTCAGCAAAGGAACAGCCGTACGTAGTATGGATGAAAAAATGGATCCAAGTCCACTACCGCGCTGGTATCGCATCCCTCGATAGACGGTGAAAGGCTTTCTATCCATTATAACTCAGTGCGTCGAAAGTGTAGCTTCACTGTTAAGCTCCCGTTACCGAATGGGAAGTTTTCGCCCTCAATCGTTCTTATATATATTGTGATATTGGTTATTAAATTAGTTGCGACATTCACATAATGGGGTCTGTCATATGTAATACTCAAACTCCTTCCTCTATGGTTGGGGATGTGAGCAATGCGCAGCAGGCGTGCCTGGGTATCCCCAACAAACTGGTGCTCCACTATATTACTGTAAATATAGCACATGTCTGGGGACCTTTCAGCCAATTTCTCCATCTTCAATTGATACATTAATCTGGACAAGTTATACTGTGTCTCGTGAAATGTGTCTCTTTGGAAGGCTGCGCTATATCGGCCGTTGGTTAGAATTTTGAACTTTCTATGTTCTTTAAGACATCTGTTAGTCTTTGATTTTAGGATTAGTGTATGTGCAGGGTTGTTTACGATTTCATATACTAAATCATTCGTAAGGTTTGAGTTTCTTAAACTTACGTTTAAGCCTCTCACAACATCCTCGGCCGAACCATATTGACCCGGCCCTAGTCTTACTTCTGTACTGTAATACCGTGCAATCTTAGTCCAAGCGATGCGCATAGTTTCATCCATAGCTACCCCAGCTTTTTCACACTCGTCAATGTCTCTAAGAATCGTAAAAACGGTTTCTTCATGTTCAATATTTAAAAAGACGGTGTCCAGCTGAATTTCGCATATCCCCACCTCATACGAATCACGACCCAATTCAATGTGCCCATGGAGTTCTGTTACAAAGTTGGCTAGCGTGTTGTTAGGGTGTACAGACAGGGACGAGGAGGACGGGAGTGTGACGTAGAAATGGTTAGGAGCCATGTTGCATACTATTTAAGCTTCATTATTGCATCAGCTTTTATATAGGTGTTGAAGCTTTCTGGGTACCCTAGCCATTTCACCAGGTACATTTTTCTCCTTCCTGAACCTTTGCTTCCTAAAATTTTCTCAATTTTAAACACATTTTTTTCTAAATTAAACGCAACTTTCTGCAATTCCTCGCGGTAAAAGCCTCCTGAGATTTCTTCCCCATTCAAATCTTCAATGTAATACATCATTATCACACCTTTAGGTCTCACAGCCCTAACTTTAAAAATCTCGCGTGTCCATCCTTGCTCAAAACCCTTTGCGAATTTATTCCCCGAACGCGACAGCCTTACATAATCATTGATTTTGAAGCGCACAGAGTGTGGTGGTGGTGGTGGTGGTGGTCCATCTCTTCTCGGGAGCGTACCTCTTTCTAAAACTTCGTTAGGTGTTGCCCCAATCGTGCGATGGTGTGAGCGGTTGTAGGATGATGCCAATGGTTCCAGAATGTCTAGAAATCTGTATGTGTTTTTATGTGTAAAATAACGGTGCATGCGTTCCTTTATGGTGCGCTGAACTCTTTCAGCTAAAGAAGCCTTATGTATAGAATTGGTTGTGTAATAGCTGATATTAAACTCTGTCAACATATTCTGAAAAGCACGGCCTATAAACTCCTTCCCCATATCCGTACAAAAATAGCCAGGAACCCTGTTTTCTTTTAACATTAGCGTTTTGGTGGCTTTAGCAACTGTTTCAGGTGATTTATTTTTCAGAGGAACTAGCCACAGATATCTAGAGAATACGTCTATTATGAATAGAATGTAGCGGTAACCATCGTTATACACAGAATATCTTTGCATGTCTGTTAAATCTGCTTGCCAAATAGAATCAATCGAGGAAGCCGTTGTCTTGGCTGTTTTAAACCTTTTTCTCACAGGCTTATGAAGCGTATAAGCGTCCTGCTCCCTCAAAAATCTTTCAACATCTTTTTTTCCTACTCCGTAAACGTGCAGTCTATCTACGCCCCGTAAGAGGATGGGGCAGAAATGTCATAATAACGTTTAGTTAATACGTTAGCCATTTGCGTATTTTAGAGGCAGGTGGGTAGGGTTGGTTTAACCTCTTCTTTCTCCTCTTGAAAGGTGTTACCGCAGGGGGTGACGGCGTCTTCAATTGTGCCACAGACGTTGCGTGTTCCAAGTCTTTTAACCTGTTCAGATTTCCTATCAACGTTTTAGGGACATTTATTTGTTGTAGTCTTGCTTTAATATGCTTCCATCCTGATGGTGATGGCCTATCCCACTTTCTCACCAGATCATGGACAATGTCTACGATATTCGATCCCTGTACCTTTGATCCTTCCACAATGATCTCGCCTGTATCGGTCCATTGTATGGCTGGATCCTCATTCAATAGATTATAAAGACTAAGCCTTTACTCCTCAATGTATGTGGGAGGGTACTTTTTAATACATGTTCGATATGTTGTGTGGCTAATCTTTTTGGTTGATCAGCTGTATCGTCGGACACAGATCCTATGTCGCCATCGGCCCCCGTGCTGTGCCTAATAACCACAGGAATCTCCGTAGGGCTCTTATAATTTTCGTACTCGTGAAGAAATTTCTGCAGAGCTTCTTGGTATAAGATTCTTTTCTCATCAGGTGTTTTTTCACTGTTTAATAGGGCTAACAATTCGCTTTCCATTCTTTTAAGTCTGCTTTTACGGGGATCTAGATCCGTGTCTCTTTGCAGTGAAGCGTACACCTCGTGGGGAATCACTACCACTTTCTTCATTATATTAATCTAGTCAGTAAAGGGCCCAAAACTGAAAATAAGATGGGGAGAAATGACCCTCCTGTTTGCACAATAACTCGTTTTTTCTTCGCTACAGTTTGACTTTTACGAGCGAGTGTACGTATTATGTTCTTGTAGCGGCGTAGGCGAGCCTTCTGATGGGTTTTCATTGATACATTGCAATTTATAACGTTAAGACAGATTTCACAGATGCATTTTAAAAAGTCGGCGTCGATATTTTTAATAAACATCTGCTGCATTGCCCGGGGCAGTCGATGATAGATTTTTATTAATTCATGGTATTTCTTTAGTCTCTTTGTCATTCTGGAATATACACCGTTTCAGGCTCGTTTGGAAATATATTCGTTCGCAGAAGCACTCTAAACGTGTTTCGCGGATGAAGGTCGCAAAGCAAATATCCGTAACGCGTGCTTGTAGCTTCTTTATAAACTTCCAAAAACTCCTTACGCTGATTCGGGAACATTTGATTGGCTAATACCCCAATTTGTGATACATCTCTACGTTGCGCGAATAAGACTAGATATTGCGTATTTAACGACACATCGCGCATGTATCTATTTTTGAAAAATAGATTCTGATTGATGAAGAACACGCTTATGTTAAGATGGTGGGAGTATACTGTAAATGTCTCGGCAAACGTTTTATCCATCTCCAACATGAGATCGTCAATTACAATGATTGTATGTTCAGTTCCCTTTAGCGAATTAACGTCATATACACCTTTGTGGAACAAAATATCATCTTGGTACTCGTTGAACGCTGATTGATACGTCGAATAGCACCATATAACTTTATGCACAAATTTCGAGAACATCTCGCCCTTTTCTTTAATGATTTTAAGCATAAACACAGTTTTACCACATCCTGTAGGTCCAGATATAATACATGTGGATGGGCTCGTGAATCTGAATTTTTCTACAGAGTCCATTTCTAACACGTCACACTCCTAAGTGGGTCATTTACAAAATATTACAAATTTTGAGTGCTGATCCTTATATTTCTTCTCCCACAGAACCGACGATGAGGTAGAGCACCCTATCATTACGGATGACGATGACAGTGTAGTTGTGATCTCCTCCCCTGAACCCTCACCAGCGATACAGGTTGCACGTCCAAAGCGGAGGTATGAGAACCCCACATCAGGTATAAAGCGGCCGAAATACGTACCTGTTGCAGCAGACCCCCAACCCTCAACCTCTTACGCAACAACCTCCCCAGCAGCAGCAGCACCTAATATACCCCCTTATTCCGCCCCCCGTTCTGTTAAGTCTACAATAATAGATCCCCAACCCTCCTACGCAACAGGGCCCCCATCAGCAGCACCTAATATAGCCACTAATTCCGCCCCCCGTTCTGTTGAGGATGTTATTACGTTCGAGTTAGTGCGATCCGCAGCCCCCACCCCCGCCTTGACTAGAAATCGGTATAGAGTCAGGGTCGACCCTAGAGCCCTGTATAGCAATGGATTGAGCGCGGGATACGCAGGGTAGTAGAGCGTATTATAGAGTTTGCTCTTCAGAATCGCGACGAGCGTGAGGTCAGGACGAGTCTGTCCTTTGGGTTCGGGTCAGATGACGGTGATGTAGACGATTATTGGGTGATAGTACCGTTCAGACGTTTGGCTGCTGAAGATGTAGAATATATATTAGGGCGTATAATGCAAGCCGTCCAAAGTAGTATAGCCTTCAATATGGACAACTTCACGGTAAATATTGACCGTGTATTCCGTGTTGCGGGTCATAGTGCCATACCGTACACTCTTAACTTCAATTCTCCAACTATTTACCGAAGGCATATAAACGTCGATCGTGGTTGCGGCTTTATAGCAGTACTCTTAGCACGTATGTTTACTGTACAAAATACACGGACTCAAAAAATTTGGCTGCCTACGATCGTTGAGCGTGCCCGTAAACTAGCTGTAGACTGTGAACTTGAATTTGACTGTAATATGGGTCCTGAAGAGCTGAGAAAGGTAGAACAGGAAATGAGTGTGCGCATAGTTATATTTGGTTTGGATGATCGCCGCCGGACTGTGTATGTTTTTAAAAGCTGTGTGAGAGATCGTACAAGACCCCTACTTATTTTAGGATTGTCAGGAACAACGTATCTCCCCATCCGTAATATAAGGGGGCTTTACGCGAGTTATGACAAAAGTCGAAAATATGGGAGACATCATGATTTGTGTAAGGGGTGCCTCGAGTTTGCGGATGATATAGTGAGACATTGTAAAGAATGTCACATGGTATGTGAGCAGTGTAAAAGCACCAAATGTGAAAGCCGTGTAGTTGAGAAGAGAGACTGTGATGTGTGTAGACGCACATTTTTCAATAATAGCTGCTTTGATCTCCATAAATCAATTGGTACGTGCAGGAAAATGAGAATCTGTGAATGTGGTATGTTTCACACAATGGATAATTGGGGAAAATTTAAGCACAAGTGCGACGTAATTCACTGTCCTACATGCCAGGAGGAATATAAGGCGGATGGAGTAAAGCATGTGTGTTATATGAAAGATGCTAAGCCTAAAAATAACCCTTGTATAACTGTGTACTACGATATAGAAACATATACGAACGCTGAAACCAAAGAGGTAATTCCACATTTACTTGTGAGCCAGACCATCTGTGATGAGTGTATGGGTATCGAATGTGACGAGTGCCCCAAATGCGGTAAACGGACAAACGTTTTTAAAACGAATGTCAGCGATAGTCCTGTGAAACTATTTGTGTCCTATATTGTCAAGTTAGCCGACAAGTTCAAAAAAATGACTGTGTATATTCTCGCCCATAACGGGGCAAAGTTTGACACGCAGTTCCTTTATAAGGAGTTGCTTGAACACGAATCCTCTGAGATATTTACAGGTGATCCATTGAAAAGAGGCAACAAATTAATACAGATGCAGATAAGAGGCAATGTACAATTTAAAGATACTTTATTATTCACACCTTGTAAATTAGCAAAGCTACCCAAGGTGATGGGAGTAGCAGCTGAAGTTTCCAAAGGATACTTCCCATACACTTTCCTCACCAGCGAGACTTTAAACTACGTAGGCCCACCACCCCCCAAACATTATTTTGACTGCATGGATGAACGTGAAGACTTTGATCGATACTACGACAGTTTTAATGAAAGTAACCCTTATAATATAGCTGATGAATGTGAGCGTTATTGCGTGAATGATGTGCGCGTGCTTAGAGTATGTTTCCAGGCCTTTAGAAGTATGTACATAGCCCGTTTCAAATGCGATCCACTGCAAGTCGCAACCACCATCGCATCATTATGTTTTACGGTGTTCAAGAATAACTTCATGCCTAAAGACACCTTAGCCATTATTCACCGAAACAACCCCCGCAGTTACGGACACAAGGCTATTTACTGGCTCATACACCTGCAGCAACAAACAGGTGTATACATAAAGCACGCCCGCAACACGGGTGAAGTACCCATTAAGATTAATGGACGTGTTTTTTGGGTTGATGGGTTAAGTGAAAACCGTGTCACTGGTGTGAAGACTGTGTACTCCTTTAACGGTTGCTGGTGGCATGGATGCCCCCGTCCTGAGTGCGGAGTCACCGGAGATATCAACGGTAGGTCTCCTGCCGACTGTCTTGCATCGACCCGCACCCGCGATCAACTTATAGGATCACAGTTCACTCACAAAGTCTTGTGGGAGCATGAATATGATGCACGGATGGAGACAGACGATGTATACCGTGAGGAAATAAAAACGATCAAGCGTTCAATGGTGCTGGATCCTCTCAAATGTGGTGATAGCTTGTTTGGAGGACGTACAAATCCTTTCAGACTATACTTCCCACCTACGGAGGGCGTGAAGCTCCATTACTACGATTTCTGTTCTTTATACCCATACGTGATGAAGAGCAATCCGTACCCCGTGGGCGCTCCTGAGAAACTGGTGGGGCCTAGCCTACCATCCATCAATGAATTTTCAAAAAATTTGAATGATCATTACTTTGGGCTCTCTTTCGTAGACGTACTCCCCCCACGCAATTTATGGATGCCGATCTTACCTGTCGTTATCGACGACAAGCTCATGTTTCCCCTGTGCGTGAAGTGCGCGGAAGAGGATAACGGCGAATGTAACCATATACCCCACCAGCGTAAGATCAGAGGCGTATATACAAGTCCTGAGCTGGCCCTAGCCGTACGCCATGGTTATAGAATACTGAAGATACACGAGGTGTGGAGGTTTCAGAAGCTCCCCAACCTTTTCACACCATATATAAACGCCTTTTTGAAGGATAAGGTTGAAGCATCAGGGTATCCGCGAGGAGTTGATACCGAAGATGAAAAGTCTGCCTATATTCAACGTTACCGCGACCGCGAAGGTATACAACTTGATCGTGTCCAAATTGTAAAGAATCCTGGCAAGCGCTTTAGTGCAAAATTGTGTCTAAACAGTCTATGGGGAAAATTTGCGCAGAATACCGGCAGAGGGAACATTCATTTGGCACAAAGTTATAGCGATGTCTGGGATTATGCCAATGCCCCCGATAAAGAGGTCATGGAGATCGTGAATGTAGGTAATACTTACGTAATAAAGTACAACAACACTGAATTGCCACAGATACCTCAAGGGTTACAAACATACCTGTGGCGAGCTTCACAACAGCCTACGCCCGTATAAAACTTTGGGGTCTATTGCATTCTCTTGGGCGGAGTATTGTATGCCGATACAGATAGCGTAATATTCACAGAGAGGGAGGGTGATTACATGCCCGCTATTGGGGAGTTCCTCGGCGAGCTCACTGATGAGATCAAGGATGAGTATGGGGACGACGCATACGCCGACTCTTTTATCTCAACAGGACCTAAGACTTATGGGGTACGGGTCAGGGTAGGGGATGAAATGAAATATATCGTGAAGGCAAAGGGTATTACGCTCAACCATGCGAATCGGGAGGTTGTTAACTTTGAGTCGTTGAAGGATCTAGTATGTTTGGAACCTCACCAACTAATTGTAGGCACCCACAATTTTCGGGCGCAGAAGCTGGGAGGCGTGAAGGAACTTAGGGGTACGATGGTGTGCCGTAACACCTATAGGAAACGTTACCAGTTACCTGGCACCTATGATACCGTACCCTTTGGATACCAATGATGCTTCTAACTCACACGTCTTGTAATAATCGTATCTATTTGTAAATATATATATATATAACTTGAATATCTCGAATCGTATTGTAAATATATGAATATCTCAATAAATCAAATAGCGTTTCACTTTCTCCTTTGTGTGTGTGTGTGTGTGTGTGTGTGTGTGTGTGTGTGTGTAGGTGAAAGTTCTAAGCTCCGCCCACTGCGTGAGTCATGCTACTATCTGTGAGTCCCTGCGTGGTCAGTCGACCGCAGTAAGCCCGAGAGATCAGACGTGTATTCAGATCAGACGTATATTGAAATGGCTACCTTTAATATCGCTTGCACAACGTTATGAAATGGTATTCAGTAAAGTGTGAGGATGTGGTGGATACCGAAAAACTTCCTATTCCCCCCTCCTATGCCTCTTTTAAAACCACATTGGATTGTGCGAAGTTCCAAGATGTACAAATACTCTACGGATGTTCTGGTGAGACTGTTGAAGGCTTTCGTTGCACAGACGATGTGCTGAAGTATGCTGCAGGCTAAACTTTATAAAGTCTCACATACACCGTGAAGTAAAAGAAACAACGCGTGCAGAAGAGAAGCAGCAGGTAGGATAATGAGCCTTGTGGATGGTGTGTGACAAGCGGTATTACGTCATGCTACACCATGTCGATTACTCATACCCTACGTCTGAAAATGTGAATCTCGTGATCATGGACAATCTTAGGTGTTTTTATCACTATATTAACGTATATCATGATGAGGTTCATAGTGAGGTTGTGGCTAGTGCCATGCGTGAGTTTTTAAAGATTTTAGAGACGAGTATCGTTTGATGGGTAGAAAGGAAAAATATGAGCATATGTTCCTCTCAAATAGTGCGCCGGAGTGTGGAGATGATTAGCGCCTAGTTCTTATCCAAAGTGCGTAGGCTGGTAGTGACGAAACGGAAAAACAAATATGTGCAACAATTCGAGTCGTACGAACATGCCCATTCACGTATCATCGAGTCAGCCGCCCGTCGAACCGTTCCTGCCTGTGCCTCACACGGCTCATTATCTCAGAGCTTGAACCGAGTAGACGTGCGCTCCTCGAATACGATGGAACTTCCTTTGAGCAGCATTCTCAACGCCTCGTACGATGTGTCCGTGACGAAATCGTTGCGCGTGTTCAGGCGTAATTCCGGTACCATTAGCTATGTACTGGAAACGGAATGTAGACCGACAAACAAACGGGTTTATTTAAGTATCGAGGAGATGAATAGAATCTTTGTGATAGTTGATAAGTGGTGTGAAGATCGTTATAAAATACCTGCTAACGTAGGTACAAGAAGAGAGCAGATTAGTGACGCGCCCTCATACGCCGTTGTATGTACGTTGTGTATAAATAACGATCGGCCGTGCATTGATATAAGGCTTATGTGGAAGAATGCTTCTGATAATAACGCTTATTCCTACGCGAAACCGTTTCATCCTCGACAGAATGTTTGAAATCGTCGGATTCCGTAAACTGAAATCTATATTAGACGCGCGTGTTACGGATATGCTTTATTTTGATACAGTTCTTGAATACGCATACACTGCTCTGCTCGATGGGTTTACCGAGTGTAGGACTGGTGAGAATGGTCTAGTGCTGGATGTTTATTTAAAAAGTTTAGACTCTTTGAAATACCATGAACTTTGGTACAAAGCAATTGATCGGTACAAGGCTGAGCTCACCTACACCGTTCACCCTGAAGAACTATTTCTTTATATAACGCGCAGTTGCCGTAACGATTTAGAAGATTATTTCAATTGCCGTTATGTTGAGTGAAGAGTTCACGATTGAAAAGCTCGAGTCGGTAGAAATAAACCCTCGATTGGAAAAGCATTCTTATAAACTTGCGTTTAATAATGTAGCTAACGATGAACTCTTTGTGCGTGCTTTTGATTGTATTCTAGACGTATTTAAAGATGACTTGCCAACCGGTTGTAAAGTGGGGACAAAATAGTACTGAACGATATGAAAGACATTCATATCGAATACAGGTTTCCCTATACTTTAAGCGGTGAAATATTATTAAGCCGCATAGACTGCGTAATGCAGAGCAATAATGATGTAATTGTAAACTCGATTAAGACCGATTTTAGTATTTTGAAAAAAAAGTGAATTGTATATATATATATTTTGATTATACGCATATTTCTATTGATTTGTGTTTATATATATATATATATATATTTTGCTTGATATTTCTCCTGTACTGTTATGTACATATTGAAGTGTATATGAAATGTATATTTTATTTATATATCACCATATTTGTGTGTGTGTGTATATTTCTGTTATGTACATATTGAAATGTATATGAAATGTATATGAAATGTATATTTATTTATATATAATTATGTGTATATATTTCTGTTATACGCATATTCCTCAAATGTATATGAAATGTATATTTTATTTTATATATATATATATATATACATCCATAATTGTGTGTATATATTTCTGTTATACGCATATTCTTCAAATGTATATGAAATGTATATTTTATTATATATATATATATATATCCATAATTGTGTGTATATATTTCTGTTATACGCATATTCTTCAAATGTATATGAAATGTATATTTATTTTATTATATATATATATCCATAATGTGTGTGTATATATTTCTGTTATACGCATATTCCTCAAATGTATATTTATTTTCTATATATTTATAATAAAAGAATGATGCAATGTTGTTTATTGTTATGCCTTCTACTACCGGTATTCTGTATACAACAGGTATCTGGCAATATTTAAGCCTTCTAAGCCAACTGGCTGATTAGGAGTCTATAATAGTGTATACAATGGAATACATGGCGCTATCTGGCAACTCAGCCAACTGGCTGATTAGGCGTATATAATAATAATGTATGCAATAATACTGCTAAAAAGAGGTATCTGACAACCAGCCAACTGGCTGATTAGGAGTCTATAATAGTGTATACAATGGAATACATGGCGCTATCTGGCAACTCAGCCAACTGGCCTTCTTAGAGTCAAGTTTCGATATATATAAAAATAAATTGAAGATTAAAAGTAAATAAAGTAGCTTACAAGTTTACCAAAGATTGAGTGTCCTACCCTTTTTATCTAGGTTTGTTTTAAAGGAATTCAAAACAACAGGATCGAGTTGAAAAAGACCTTTGCTTATGTTGAAGTTATTTGAAAGTTGAATAATGGCAGACTCAAGAATATTTCTATTGACAATATTGCTCGAATGAAATAAAACTGAAGCATTATTCCAATCAATACAGTGGGATAACTCTGACAAATGGACAAAAAGAGCACTGGACAACTGTCCTGTTCTGACGGAATATTGATGCTGTTTTATACGTGTGTGCAAATCCTTTCCCGTCTGACCTATGTAAAAGGAATCACATTGTTTACACCCATTGTTTTACATAGGTCAGACGGGAAAGGATTTGCACACACGTATAAAACAGCATCAATATTCCGTCAGAACAGGACAGTTGTCCAGTGCTCTTTTTGTCCATTTGTCAGAGTTATCCCACTGTATTGATTGGAATAATGCTTCAGTTTTATTTCATTCGAGCAATATTGTCAATAGAAATATTCTTGAGTCTGCCATTATTCAACTTTCAAATAACTTCAACATAAGCAAAGGTCTTTTTCAACTCGATCCTGTTGTTTTGAATTCCTTTAAAACAAACCTAGATAAAAAGGGTAGGACACTCAATCTTTGGTAAATTTGTAAGCTACTTTATTTACTTTTAATCTTCAATTTATTTTTATATATATCGAAACTTGACTCTAAGAAGGCAAGTGTTAAACCCGGGCGTATCTCCAGTATAAATTTGTATTATTTTTATAACTCATTTGATCTTGTGCTAAAAATCGATTTGCCTCTTTGTTAATCCTCTAATCCTTAATTTTTAAGTTTTATTTTTACTTCTCCGTTTATCGCATATATATGTATATATATATGTGTATGTGTGTAGATATGTATGTATATATATATATATATGTATATGTGTTTGTGTGTATGTATGTTATTATTTATATTTCTGTAACCTATATATAGGCCGGAACCTTTTATGTATTTCAGTGTTCCTGAGGATGTCATTAGACGAAAGCGCTTGAGCACCGTTTTGTGTTTCCTTTCCTTCGTGGTTTTATTCATCATATATATATATATATATATATATATATATATATATATATATATTAGTGATGTAGCGGATGTCATTTTTTTCACATCCGCGGATGCGGATGCGGTTGAGGATGTTTGATTTCAACATCCGCGGATGTGGATGCGGATGTCTACATTTTCGTTATTTTTTAGGATATATTCGAGATTTGTTGTGTTTAACGTATATAATAAGTTATTATATAGAGAGAGCTGTAGCTATAATGTAGTATAATTGATTAATTGTACAATAATTGCTGTACTTTTCTCTGAACATATAAAATAATATCAAGCATCTAACTAATATAGAAATCAATTAGTGAATTCGTCTGCAAATAAATTCGTTATATTTTGTTGAGTTTCAGCCACAATTAGAAACCATAATTGTGTTACCAGGATGCGGGACGTGAACCCAACTCAAATGCACCCCACCGACCTCTTTCCCAACCTCCACTCTTATAGAAAGAGATCTTTAATTAGCTTGATAACTATTTATATTAAGTTTAAAGTTTTATTAGGCATATTTATAAATGAGTAATTAAAATAAAGTAAACTAAGATGTTCATCGTTTAATGTTCAAACTTAATTATAGGAAGGTTATGCTTAAGGAACATTAATTTTTCTGCCTTTTCTGCTGCCAGTCTGTTTCTCTTTTCATCATATATTAATCCAGCACTGCTAAATAATCTCTCGCTTGGTACGTTTGTTGGAGGACAGGCTAAATGTTTCCTTGCAAGTTTACTCAAGTATGGATAGATATTCTGCGTATTTTTCCACCAACTAATAGGATTGTCACATGCAACCAGGCGTTTTTCTTGGTGATAGCTCTCGATCATTTTTACTACATCTTTTGACATCGCGTAGGTCTCGTCATTGCTGCTTGACTCAAGAAACTGAGACACAGATTCTGTGATAGATTTGCTTGTTGAAGGTGTTGGTTCTGTCACTGAAATTTTATTCTTTTGGTGGGTGGCGAAGCGACAGATTCAAGAGATTGAAACTCTTCAACTGCTTTGCCAAGTGATGATTTAACTCGTTCTAATGTACTAGGTGAAAATAACTTAGCTTTGTAACGTGGATCTAAGTAGGTTGCAAGAGAGTAACTTCATACAAGAACAGCCTCTCGTCTTGTCGCTTGCATCACTTTTGCGCACAATGAACTAGTTCTATTAATATAGTAGAATTTGATAATTTCCGCTTATTAATGACGTTTTATCTCAACGGTCCACATCCGCACGACATCCGCAGTCCAAAGTGCGGATGCGGATGCGAGAAAATATGCGGATGTTCCGCAGATGCGGATGCGGATGTGACCTACATCACTAATACTGTATATATATATATATATATATATACAGTAAAATCACAGAATAACACGTGATCTTATTAATAAGCAAACAACCACAGGGAAAAAGGAAAAAGAAACACGAAATCCGAGCGCTTTCGTGATATATTCACATCTTCAAGGACAAGAAAGAAAATTTCTTGTCCTTGAAGATGTGAATATATCACGAAAGCGCTCGGATTTCGTGTTTCGTTTTCCTTTTTCCCTGTAGTTGTTTGCTTATATATATATATATATATATATATATATATATATATATATATATATATATGGGATGAATTTCACAATAAAACACGTGAAATGAATAAATGCTGCAAACCCACAAGGAAAAAGAAAAACGATTCCAAGGCCTTTCGTGTATTCAAAGCTACACCTCGTCTCCCTGACGAGGTGTAGCTTTGAATACACGAAAGGCCTTGGAATCGTTTTTCTTTTTCCTTGTGGGTTTGCAGCATATATATATATATATATATATATATAGCGCCTCAGTGGTGTAGTGGTCAGCGTCGCTGACTACATATCTATCGGCCTCGGGATCAAAACCCGGTGACGGCAGGCGGCGCACAAAACCCAGCTGTTCATCCTTCCACACAATAGAGAAATTGGTTGGTAGATAAATAGGTACCCTAGGTAGCCTCGTGGTTAAGAAGCTGGGCTGCTGATGGGGCGTGGTTCTGATTCCAGTGACAAGCTTGACCTTGGTCAGAATGAACAATTCGGACAGAAGCAAAACCAAGGTGTGTGTGTGTGTGTGTGTGTGTGTATAACGGGTGTGGCATAAAAAAGGGTACATTTTAAAAAGGCTATAAAATCAACATTTGTCATTTAATTTTAATAAAACTTCTACATAATAGTATTTATCTATATGCAAACAAGTTTTCAGACTAAAATATCTATCAAATAATTCAAATTCTATCAACATTTAACGAAAGAGTATGATTTTTCTACTTAACATGCAAAAATTATTAAACTTTTTTAATATTTTTTTTTTATAAAAATAATTTTTAACGTAAAATTTACCTTAAATTATTAAAAAAACTGTTCGAAATGCTTTCCTTCCATTTCAATAACTTTTTTATTCTTGGCCGAAATATGGGAGAACTTGGCAGAGCGAGTCTACAGGACTAGGATAAAAGATGTCGCTCATTTACGCGAGATCATCATTCAAAAATGCGAAGAGCGTCCACAGGAACAAGTAAATCGAGCCATAGATGAATTCCGGCCAAGAATAAAAAAAAGTTATTGAAATGGAAGGAAAGCATTTCGAGCAATTTTTTTAATAATTTCAGGCAAATTTTACGGTAAAATTTTTTATAAAAAAAATATTAAAAAGGTTTAATAATTTTTCCATGTTAAGTAGAAAATCATACTCTTTCGTTAAATGTTGATAGAATTTGAATTATTTGATATTTTAGTCTAAAAACCTGTTTGCATATAAATAAATACGTATGTTTTATTGTGTAGAAGTTTTATTAAAATTAAATGACAAATGTTGATTTAATAGCCTTTTTAAAATGTACCCTTTTTTAATGGCACACCCGTTTTATATATATATATATATATATATATATATATATATATATATATCATTGGTAATTACGTCGCAAATGACATGGCCTGAAGTTGAAATAAAAAATACATTTTTCTAGTGTATTTTGGTGTGCTCTGTTCAAATATAACCTTCATTTCTTGTGCAAATGAACAAAAATACGTGTTTGGGCCATGCAATGACAACTGTATTTCTGTTCATTTGCACAAGAAATGAAGGTCATATTCGAACAAAGCACACCAAAATACACTTGAAAAATGTATTTTTGACTACATTTTATACAATAAACCATAACCTAACATGTTCATGTTACGAGATCTCGTAAACGACGCATTACCACAGGAAACGTGCAAAACACCTCAAAATTAACCAGAAAAGTTTGCTCTCGTCATTTTCGTTTAAACTAACGAAAATATCACGATTTAACCTAACCAATCATCAAGGGCGTACAGATAACCTAACCGGCATTCAATTAACCTAACC
This sequence comes from Bathynomus jamesi, assembly GCA_023014485.1. Taxonomy (NCBI): domain Eukaryota; kingdom Metazoa; phylum Arthropoda; class Malacostraca; order Isopoda; family Cirolanidae; genus Bathynomus; species Bathynomus jamesi. Next base: position 143,130 of record JAJOZX010002833.1, on the reverse strand, counting down.
AGGCATTCAGTTGACCTAACCGGGCATTCAGTTGACCTAACCGGGCATTCAGTTGACCTAACCGGGCATTCAATTAATCATTTAATTAATCATCTAGGGCACATGACGAATCAAGTTTTCAAAGTCGAAACCACACGAACGGCACGCCATAATTCTATCACAAACACACCAAACTGAATCCAATTAGAAAAAAAATAGCCAGAACAGAAACCAACAAGTCGCAGAGTAACATGACGTCATACCACCCCCGACTACAAATACACTAAATATATATATTTATATTATTATTATTATTATTATTTTCTATCATATAATAGTTTGCAGAAAAAAATGAGTGACAAATTTGAATAAAGCGACTAAAACTCCCATAAAAAGTTATTTTGATTTACAGGTCCAGCTCATGTCATTTAAAACATATTAACCATATCATTTATCGATGTATTCATAGTTTAAATTGAAGTATGAAGAGTTGAACATCTTTCATATTGAGCACCATTCCGCCCATACGCCTATTTCGGGGTACGAGCTGCACACACACCAGCATTGCCAAGCAAATGACGGGTCGAAGTACTGACGAGGCTTTCGTACGTGGTTCATCACCACTGAAAGCAACAATGCTTTGCGTTAGTCTAATCAAAAGAACATCCATATCCGTACTGAATTTATTGCAATTTTCGTTAGTTTGTATTGCAGACACCCCACTTATTATCAGTTCTGCTGCATAATTCTTCAGGAGTAAGATGCCCCGCAAGTTTGTGTTTCTTCCCTAATGCACCAAAAATTTATCTATATCAGTCACAGTTACATGTACTCATAGTACCTCAGGCTTGCTCTCTACACAAACTGAACTAAAAACCTGTACAAACCTCTGAAATCGCAAACCGTTCGTACACAGGCCTGTATTTAGTTTAGAATAATAAATTGCTACGAGGGCAGGAGAACATCGGAAAGCAAGTCCCTCCTTCAACAAATCCCGCAAATGAGGCGGGATGCTACAGAGGGGTCGACCGCAGGTCGATCCTGAACCATCGTTCAAACCCTTATAAAAACGATATTTATGTATATAGATCACCCTCGCTTTATGTGGGGGTTGCATTCCAAAAAAAAGTTCGCATAAAGCGATTTCGCATGAAGAGAGCCATTTATTACATGTATTTAATAAGGATGCGTTCTAGGACCTCTCCTGACCCCCCCCCCCCCCAAAAAAAAACCTTTTTAACACTCATAACAAATCCAATGAAAAATCACTTAATAAAATAAAACAATCCTCTGACATTATATACAAAAATAACATTAAAAGAAATAATAGCTTCTAAGAGGTGCTGTACCGCCTCCGCAGTTTCTTCATCCCCACTCAGTTGTTGTCTCTGTACAGGAGTCTTGTCCGCACCTGTATGGAGTATGCTTCTCATGTATTGGGTGGCTCAACCTACACAGCCGTACTTGACGGGTGGAAACAAAGACTTTTCGTCTCATCAATTCCCCGCCTCTTACTGATTACACTAGGCAACAAATTTCAACTTTTTTTTTGTTACAGACACGTGAACTACTGATTCCTACTAAAGCGCTGATGCTGATTTCAGATCTGATATCAAAATTTCTCTATCACGTCCAGATTTGTGTAACCGAAAACCCCTATTTTTCATTTTTTTTCTCACCCGCTTCTATTACGAAAGCCGTCTAAGCTACTTTTCCGTGCCACGTTTTATGTTAAGCATACTTAAATAATTAGTGAACAGGGATGTCTTTCCTCCTTTATTCTGGCTTAAGACAGACAGCGGAATTCCGCTGGCGGAGTTACCACCCCTGCGCCCAACCATCCACCCAAAGCGCGTTAGTATTTTGTTGTTACTACTGAAAGGCAAATTCCTGTTCTTAAGTGAAACTTTGGTGTGTCCTCTTCCTTTGTCGCTTGTAGGATGACGAGCTCTCCTTCTGCAGGAACCAACAATAATCTCCCATCATATTTGGGTTGAAATTACCTTGGTATCTGTTTTCCATAACTGAGATCTGTTGGTGGAAGCGCTCACCATGCTCGTCACTTACAGCCCCAAGGTTGGCCGGGAAGAAGTCAAGATGAGAATGTAAAAAATGAATTTTCAAAGACATTCTGCATCCCATTATTTCATAAGATTTAAGCATGTTTTCTACGAGTTTACGGTGGTTTTCAGCTTTGTGGTTTCCAAGAAAATTTTTGACAACTTCAACGAAAGATGTCCATGCTCCTAGTTCATTCTCATTTAGGTTAGATGGAAACGATGAGTCGTGGATGACACTGCGGATCTGTGGTCCAGTGAAAACTCCAGCTTCTAGCTTAGCATCTGTCAATATTCCTTTGAATTTATCCTTTAAATATTGGAAACCACTACCTTGATGATCTATACCCTTCACGAAATTTTTCATAAGGCCAAGTTTAATGTGAAGTGGTGGAAGATGTACTTTCTGAGGGTCAATAAGTGCTGGGTGTTTCACATTGTATTTACCAACAACATGTTCAGTTCTAGATGGCCAATCATGTTTTTTGTAGTGGTTCTTGTCATCTCTGCTGTTCCATAGACACAAAAAGCACATATGCTTTGTGTAGCCCAACTGTAACCCAAGAAGTAATGATACAACTTTAAGGTCGCCACAAATATTCCATGTGTGGTCCTTATATTTGATGAGTCTTAGCAGCAGTTTCATCGATTCATAAGTCTCATTAAGGCCAGTGGCATGTGCTACAGGTATTGAAGGTTTTTCATTGCCGTTGTGCAGTAATACAGCTTTAAGGCTAGCTTTACTAGAGTCAATGAACAGTCTCCATTCTTTTGGATCATAGCGACAGCCAATCCCTTGCATCAAACCACTGATATCGTGGCAGAAACAAACGTTTTCTTCCTGTAAGTAAAATGATGAAAACTGCAAATGGCGATGGCGGAAATGGGAAACTTTGGTGTTTGGTTGGAGAAGATTAAATTCTTGAAGTCTTGAACCAAGCAACTCTGCCTTTTCTTTTGGTAATTCCAAATCGCGCACTAAGTCATTTAACTCCGCTTGACTTAACAAATGTGGGGAAATATTTGCATGTGGAACATATATGCCATCTTTCCCTGTTTCTATATCACTAGCAGAATCTTCAGATGAACTGCTGTCTGTTATCGTTGCTGGTGGAACTGGTGGTGGATTTGTTTCATCATGTGGTACTGGTTTCATTGCTGATTCGCAGTTTGGGTACGTGATCTTTGATTTGTTTTTCTTTGTGAAACCAGCAATCTTTGTCAAACAAAAATAACAATCATTGAAGTGATTTTTCGGCTCACGCCAAACCATGGGGACTGAGAACGGCATAGCTTTTCTTTTACCATTCATCCAAGCTATTAACATTGCATTGCACTGTGCACAGCAAATATGTGGTGCCCAGTCCCTCTGTTGGTCTCCTAACTTAGTCAAAATAACACTTGTAGGCAAGTTTAATCTTTGTTGTTATGTTTCTACGTTGTGGCTTAGGTGTATATTGTCCACAGACAAAGCAGAAGTTGTGTGGGTGATTTACACAAGCACGTCTATTTGATGCCATTTTGAATTACCATACAATATCTGAAAAAACGTAGAAAGTAATTATTACGATGTGCAAAATAAAAAGAAATACACACCGTAGTACAAAACAAATGCTATAAAAACACACAAGTCACCACAACCTGTCACTTGCTCATCAGCAGAGAGCTTCAACAACCGTTCTGCTTGACTGTCACGTAGCGACTGACCGTTGTGCCGTTGCCCGTTACTATGCTCTTGACTCAGTGTTGCCAACTCGGGATAAATTTTATTTATCAAAATTGTTCGAATTTGTATATAGTTGGCAAAAAAAATTGCTTTAACCTTGAAAAGCAAGTTTCATATTACTGGCATTAAGCCGATTAAAACCAAAATCTGGACGTGGTAGAAAATTTTACTAAAAGTGATTTGCATTTTACACAAAATCTAGACGTGATAGAAAAAATCTAATTATAGATTTGAAATCAGCATACCGAAATTAGCTAGGAGCACCTATTTGGTCTTCTGTAACAAAATCTTTGTTGCCTAGTGTTATCTTCAATCTCTATCTCTTCTCGCCGCAATGTTTGCCTCACTCTCTCTTTATTATCGATCTTATAACGGACACTACTCTTCTTAACTCTCTAACTGCATGCCTCCTCCTTTAAGGAGAGCACGCAGCATCAGACTTTCAACACATTCTCATTCTTTTTCTTGTCCAACTCTCTAACGCAAGAGTTAATCGGTATTTTCAATCTTTCATCTATTTAACCGTGAACAATCTTCCTCACTCCATCTTTCCCCATGTCTATGACCTCCAATGTTTCAAATGCAGAGTGTCTAGGCATCTCCAAACCCTGGACCTTGATTTTGGCTTTCTTCTTCTCCTATTCGGGGGGAGCTTTTGCGGGCATTCGCCCTTGGCCCGTCCTTCCTGCATTAAAAATAGACATTTTCTTAACTACTCATTGCACTAAAGTCAACAGTAATGGCAAATCCACACACTACATAATTACAAATTTTTCTCGCAAAAAACGAGAGCGTAGTAGAAGTAGGGTCGTCGCATAATAGCGAAATCGTATTAAGAGAAGTCGCATAAAGCGAAGGCGACCTATATATATATAGGGTGTAACAAAAGTCCGTTCTCATAGAGAAATAAGATATAACAGAACTGAACGAGAAAATAGTTTTAACTATACATTACAAACAATACAATCAACTCACCAATTAATCCAGTACATGCTCAAATTGTATTCCATTAGGCCGTTCACACATTTCTACTCGTTTTTCTCGTTCAATTCTGTTAGATATTATTTCCCTATGAGAACAGACTTTTGTTACAACCCTTTATATATATATATATATATATATATATATATATATAAGGGGGTCGGTAACGTGTCTGCTCACCATAGGGAAGCTGAATATTCGCGCAAAACTAGCTGTTAAAGCATACACAAGGATATATTTTCCCAATAGATGGTAATTTAGAAATACGCTATTTTTCACGCAACCGAACAATGCCTAAGAATTGTTATAGAAATGTGGTGGAAGCGTCTTGCATGAACCACACAGCTTCCAATTGATTTCGTCTATATTTTATGAGTGTGTTTTCTCTACTCGGCAAAGAAATTCTGTACAATTTAATTTTTTTTTTTCTTCAGACAATTATTGTCATTTAGGCTGTCATTATATTCTTAACAAGAACATGAAATATATATTTGTATGCGTGCGTGTGCGTGTGTGTGTACGTGTGTGTGTGTATGTTGTGTAAAACTGAGGCACGACTAGCGAACATTCATTCTTTACAAGGTCAAACGACGTTTTGAAAGTTATAAATTCCTATCTTGAATGGCTATGTAAAAGCTAAATAATGCAATTATCTATTAAAATTTGATAAACAAACCAAATTAAAATGAGCTATAAAATATATATATATATATATAATATATATATATATATATATATATATATATATAATATATATATGTATATATATATATATATATACACAGGGTATTCCATAAGTCCAGTCCAGTCCCATAAGTCCAGTGAGACTGGACTTATGGGAAGTAAGTTATACTGGTGAGGAAAAGGCCTCCGGAGGCCTTTTCATCACGAGTGAAACTCACTTCTATATTAGCCATTGCGAGTTATTCTACCTGCAACAAAGAGAGGCCCAAAAACAAGACATAAATTTGAACATTTGTTTTAGTTTTAATGTATTACTTTTGTAAACTTAATTTAAAATAAATTTTCCTATAAGAGTGGACTTATGGGACATCCTGTGTATATATATATATATCCTAGGTACAAATCGGCGGTAAATTAATGAGGGAAAAAAAAATATATAATACAAGGGTGATCAAAAAGTAACGCAACCCATGGAAAACGATTTATTTCAGAGCAAGTGCTGGAAGTGGGCACCGTTCTGTGCTTCACACAAGTGGATACGGCGATTCATGTTCTTAAAGACCCTTTGCAACGTTTCCTGTGAAATTGCATCCACACTCTTCTGAATCATCGCCTGCAATTCTGGAATACTGTGCGGGTAAGTGACATATGCGACATATCCTCGCTTGATAGAGGATTTGTTTGGAGCACCTCTTCCATACATTTCCGTGAAGGCCTCCTGCGTCTGGGCATAGCTTCTGGAGCGAATGTACTGCGTGACAATGAATATACGCTGCTCCAAGGTGTATTTCATCTTTTTCATATATTCACCACCTGCAACAGAAGGAAAAATCAATTATGTGCGTTTCTCCATGGGTTGCGTTACTTTTTGATCACCCGTGTATATATCTATATATATATATATATACACACACTCGTGTGTATATATGTATATATAAATGGAATAGCATATAAAGCTTAAGGTGAAACCTTATAATGAAATTAATGTAGCATTTAGTTCAAAATAACAGATTTATACATTTGTGAACATCAAAAAGAATATGCGAACTTACGTTATCACAAAACGTTCTCGAACGGTTGATTGACTCTCTCGAGGCATCAAAGAGGTTCGTTGCTTACCTTTACAGTTTGTGTATAAATTTAGGTGAGGTGGAAATATTTGTTATGTTCGTGTTTCGTTGATTCAAAATAGCGAATAAAAATGATCCTGAATTTCAAAATCAGTTAAGCAAGACCTATTTCTAAGCACTTTAACATTCTCAAATTGCGAATATTACTTAGAAGTTTCGCATGGGTGAATAATCTGGTTTGGACATGGGTTGTCCAGTTCTGAGATATGCGCTTTGAGTGTGTTTAACCTTTACTGTAGCTACAAGATTGTTTGTCTAACTTATATAGCTCGCCTGGCATTCAGCCAAGCGTATTATAAATACAAACAAGGGTAAAATTCGTATTTTTTAAAAGATTTTTGTGTCGTCAGTGTTTTCGAATAAAGGAGGATTCACAGTTACGCATTTTAAGTTGTAGCTCGGACAGACATGATTAAGGATAGATCTTAATGAGATAGTAACTAGTGAGGACAGATCTTAATGAGGTAGTAAATAGTAAAGACAAATCTTAATGAGGTAGTAAATAGTGAGGACAGATCTTAATGAGGGAGTAAAAGGTTTACTGTACGATGATCCCAAACACGAAAGATTTTAGTAAATTTCCAATTTATATGCAGTGGAATAATGATACATATACTGCAGTGGTCGTATATATATATATAATATATATATATATATTCCCATCATGAAACGGACATGTTATGTGCCTTGAAAAGTGGACGCTCAATTCTGCCAGTTGAGGTTTAAGTTTTGGTTTTTGGCTAAAAATATAATAGTTACCCCTTTTTCTTTGATGTATTCAATCTGACGTGAAGGCAGCGAGTCTTTTGCTTATATTGAGGCTTTTAAATGTAGCTGGGCTACGCTGCTTTAAACCCTAGATCCTGTCCCAAAGTTGGATCCTATCTGCTTTGCAGATAGCTGGTGAGGGAAGCTATATTTTTGGGACCTCTTTGCGAGTGACCCGTTGCCCACGTCGGGCTAGCATCATGAAAAAAAAAAACTAGTATTTGTCAGTTACCATTACTTATTTGGACTATAGTGGATTTAATTTTCCTAGAAGAGTTCCTTGTTCCATGACGGTCTGTGTGTATCATATATATATATATATATATATATATATATATATATATATATATATATATATATATATACAGGGTGTCCCATAAGTCCGGCATCATAGGAAAAATAATAAAAAAAGGCAAAACAAAAGCTTTTATTTACAGAACGTGCTCAATATGTCCACCATTGTTTTCAATACACAAATTCAGACGTGATAGTCAGCAAGCACACGGTGAATGATGTCAGGAGTAATGGTGTTACATGCCCCAATAATGCGCTGCCGCAAATGTTCAACACTCCTAATTTTCTCTGCGTATACCAGCGCTTTCAAGTGGCCCCAGAGATAAAAATCTAGTGGCGTGAGATCCGGGCTTCTAGCTGGCCATTCCACAGGCCCTCGACGTCCTATCCAATGACCAGGGAATTGTTGGTACAGGTATTCCCTTACATGGGTGCTGTAATGCGCAGGAGCGCCGTCTTGCTGGAACCATGTTGGGAAATTTCCTTCTTCTTTCAAGACACTGGGAAATGCTTCTTCCTTGAGCATACGTAGGTAGGTGCCTCCAGTGACATGTTCATCGAAAAAGAGGGGGCCGATGATGCGATCCTTCCAAATGCCACCATACCATCACCTGAGATGCAACTTGTTCCTTTGAAGAGGTATACCAGTGAGGGTTGTTTTGAGACCAGTAGCGGATGTTCTGTCGATTTACCTCACCATTTCCATAAAAAACAGCCTCGTCACTCAACAGAATGGTGGACGGGAAATTGGCATCCCGAGCATATTGTTCCGTAGCCCATTCACAAAATTCCATCCGCCGGTAGGGATCATCTTCGCTTAATTTCTGTAGGATCTGAAGTTTATATGGATGCCATTTGTGAGCCTGAAGAATGCGATGGATGCTACTTTTCGTCACTCCTGTCTCGGCGGACAATCGCCGAAGAGACTTATTGGGACTTCTGTTAAAATGAGCCAGGATAGCAGTCGCTGTATCATCGTCAGTGGACCTCCTTGAAGGTCCACTGCGTGGTTGGTTTATCTTCTATGGATCCTGTTTCCTTAAACTTTGCAACAAGTCTGTTAACACAACTCTGTGTTATTGGCTCGCGGTCTGGATGCAGTCTGTTAAATTCAGCAGCGGCCTCTCTTTGACTCCGATTTCCTGTGAGTAGAATTATCTGGATTCGTTCTTCCTTGCTCATAGACATTATGGCCTGTAGAAAGAGAAAATATGAATTATGGTTTGTAGAAATAGAAAAATATGAATTTCTCCTATGATGCCGGACTTATGGGAGACCCTGTATATATATATATATATATATATATATATATATATATATATATATATATATATTATATATATATATTCGACTTATTCGACTCGTTAGTTTCATTTGCTCAGACAAAAAATTTGATTTGTTTATGAGGAAAAATTTGTCCCGAGTACGTCATATTAAATACTTAAGAAAGAGTAAAAAAGGCTTTCATTTGTAATTTAAACAACTGTATATGGTGCAGTGATGTGGGACTCGAGACCGGTCTCGAAAACTTTTTCCTGGTCTCGGTCTCGGCCATGGTGATCTCGACCATATCACTGTGATGTTCCTCAAGTGCAACGAACACTTATTTGTTTTAAGTAGGAAGTTAACTGCCGAAAAATTTCACGAACATATTATGAATAAATTTTGTAATTGTCACTTGATAACCTCTTCAGAATCTTTATTCCAGAATGCGAAATACAGAGCTTAGGAATTAGGCATTACACAATATTGAGTAAATGTAAAAACTGCATATGGTCTCGGTCTCGGTTCTGGTGGTCTCAACATCGCTGATATGGCGGTTGAAGACGTGTTGGACAACCGTTAAAATAGGAATTTTCCCCAAAACTAAAGGATACTTGTTATTTATACTCTCGTAAATCTGGGCACCGTAATAATCCGAGGCTTGTTAAGACCTGAGAAATTAGTTCATGTATAACCTCTAGCTCAGGTTAGGTTCTGGCATATAAACGAAATATAAAAGATAAAATCTTTTGCAAAAACAGAAATGTGCAAAATCTAAAAATTAAACAAGAAAATATAAAAGACAACAATCAGATATTTAAAAACAAAGAAGTTTTTCATGATTCAGTTTTCTTTAAATATTGATCAAAAGAAAAACCTGTCACTTTAGGGTAAACTTAAATGCATGCCTGAACGTAATTGAGCACTTGCAAGTGAAAGTAATTCAAGTGCATTCAGAAGGCCAAAATTCAAGAAGTGATCAAGTACTTGAGTCACCTCTGATCATGGTTTTCTTTTTCCCACAAAATGAGATTTGAGTCATTTTGAGTTATTTAAATCAATTCACCGTCACGCAGGGGGCGTACAGAGTAGGATTCAAATACTTGAATCACTTTTTGACAAAAGAAAAGACAAACATCGGTAAATGCACTTGAATCACTTTCACTTCCAAGAGCCTAATTGGAAATTTTATATATATATATATATATATAATATATATATATATATATATATATATATATATATATATATATATATATATATATATATATATCTATATATATATATCAGGTCATCCCATAAGTAATGTCGTTTTTTACGATAGATTAAATTTAAACTAGTCCTACTCGGTTTAAGCATAAATCTTCCGAAGGTTATATCTAAGAGGAGATCTATCGTGTTTCGCTACATACTTTACAGACCTTGACCAGTGAAGACGTGTGTTTTGCTTTATGTGAACCCCTCATAAACATGGCGGTATCAGAAGAGCATATCAGGCATATAATGCTTTACGAGTTCAAAAAAGGGAATAGTGCTACTGAAGCAACGCGAAACATTCAGGACGTTTATGGCAACGATATTCTGCATGTGAGGAAATGTCAAAGATGGTTTCAAAAGTTTAGGAATGGTGACTGCTGTTTGACAGATGCAGCACGCTCTGGACGCTCTGCTGAGTTTGATGATGATCTGCTGTTAGCCGCACTTGAAGAAGAGTTTAACAACTGTCGAAGAAATGGCCCAGAAATTCAATTCATCCCCGTCCACCATCCATCGACATTTGCAACAACTCGGGAAAGTGCCTAAGTTAGGAAAATGCGTGCCACATGAATTGTCTTTCGACAATCTGAGATGCGGGTAAACATTAGCACAGCTCTTCATTCCCGTGAACTCCAAGATCCGTTTTTGCACCGTTTAGTGACTGGTGATGAAAAGTGGATACTGTACCAGAATGTTAAGCGCCGTCGACAGTGGGTTTGTGCCGGAGAACCAGCGACACCACAGCCAAAATCAAATCTTCACCCTCGGAAGGTGTTGCTTAGTGTTTGGTGGGATAAAGGTGGTGTAATACACTTTGAAACCTTCCCACACAACCAAACAATCACCGCTCAAGTCTACTGTCTACAACTGGATCGATTGAACACTGCACTAAAAGAAAGGAGACCTTCTTTGGTTAATCGGAAAGGAATCGTGTTCCACCACAACGCACGGCTTCATACCGCTCGGATCACTTCTGCAAAAATTGAGGAGCTTGGGTGGGAAAAACTTCCACATCCTCCATATTCTCCAGACCTTGCGCCTTCAGATTATCATCTCTTCAGGAGTCTGCAAAACTATCTTGAAAAGAAATAGTATACTTCTTTAGATGACCTGCACACCAGTCTTTGTACGTCTTTTGCCTCAAAACCGCCTGAATTTTATAAACATGGCATTGAAAAGCTTGTAGGACGTTGGCAGAGTGTTATTGATTCCGATGGAAAATACAGGGTGTCCGAGAATTATCTGTACAATGTTTGGCTGTTATTAAAAGTCAACCATGAAGTGTAGAAATTCCAGTGTTGTCCCATTTTACAGAGAATCTCATTAAGTTTTTTCTGATACCAAGTTTTGACAAGTTTTTTAGAAATTCCAGTGTGTCCGAAAATTATCTGTACAATTTCATCTTTTAATAAAATTCTTGATAACATACGTAAAATTCTTAAACAAGATTATTTAGAATCTGTATTTTCAAAAGTTTCTTTTATTAAAGTAACGTTGTTACAAACATTCGATATGTGCACCATTAGTGATTCGCAAAACATCCAATCGATACTCTAAATGTTGCCATGTACGCTGCAGCATATCCACATCAATTCGCTCAATAGCAGCTGTGATTCTTGCTTTTAAATCATCAATGTCTGTCACCCGCGTACATTTCTAAAAAACTTGTCAACACGTGGTATCCAAAAAAACTTAATGAGATTCTCTGTAAAATGGGACAACACTGGAATTTCTACACTTCATGGTTGACTTTTAATAACAGCCAAAAATTGTACAGATAATTCTCGGACACCCGGTATATACTAGATTAAAAAGTTTCAGTTGAGTTTTTTTTGTCCTTCAAATTCCGATCTAAAAAACGACATTACTTATGGGATGACCTGATATATATATATATATATAATATATATATATATATATATATATATATATATATTATATATATATATATATGTGTGTGTGTGTGTGTGTGTGTGTAAATTGTTATTATCTGTTTATTCTATCAATATATGCAAAAAAAAAAAAGAAGCTAAACCTCTACTCTAATTGCATAATAAAACATTATCGAAAAAGCCATTTTCTGCATTTCAAATACGAGGTTTGCACTGAGATGACGCTATCAGTTGGTAATCTAGGGAACGGTTGGAAGGATTTGCTCAGTGGTGTAGCTAGACCGGGGCCGGGGGGCTCATGGAATCAGGGGTGTAGTAATAAACTGGATAGAAGAGTGGTTGCAAGGTAGGAAACAGAGGGTGGTCGTTGATGGAGCGGAGTCTTCTTGGGCTAATGTAGCGAGCGGCGTTCCTCAGGGTTTTATATTGGGCCCCTTGCTTTTTCTTATATATATATTAACGATTTAGATGTCGGCCTAGCCAGTACAGTTTCAAAGTTTGCGGATGACACGAAGTTGGGTGGTAGGGCGATTAATGGAGAAGAAAGAGGTAAAATCCAGGAAGATCTGAATAAAATCGTTGATTGGTCAGTTACATGGCAAATGAGATTTAATGTCGATAAGTGCAAAATTTTACATATAGGTTCGCGTAACGCTAATTTTGCGTATAGTAAGTCAGGGAAGGAGTTAGCAAACGTAGAGCAGGAAAAAGATTTAGGAGTTATAGTCACTGGTGATTTAAAAGTGGCGAAACAAAGTACAGCAGCGGTCAATAAAGCCAACAAAGTGCTAGGTTTTATAGCTCGGAATTTTGAGTACAAATCGGCCAATATTATTGTTCCTCTTTATAAATCATTAGTTAGACCCCATTTGGAGTACGCGGTCAAATTTTGGAATCCGCATATGCGCAAAGATATAGACAAAACCGAAAGAGTCCAAAGACGAGCAACTGAGATGATTCCGTCGCTTAGGTCGAAGTCGTACGAGGATAGGCTTAAGGAGTTAAAATTGACTACACTCGAGACTAGGAGGCTAAGGGGTGATCTAATCCAGGTTTTTAAAATTATGAATGGGTTCGATAACGTAAATAGAGAGCTTTTTCGAAATATCTCAATATAATAGGACTAGAAATAACGGGTGTAAGTTGACAAGTAGAAGGTTCGAGACAGCAGTTGCCAAAAACTTTTTTACGCATAGAATAGTAAATAGCTGGGATAGTTTGCCGGTAGGAGTAATTAGTATCACGTCTATAAACATGTTTAAAAATCGATTAGACGCACATGTTGATAGATTGGGTATAGTTTAAGGTAGGAAACTTAAGGTTTTGTGGTTCGGAACCAACGTAAAATTGTAGGTCCCCTCCGCTACCACGGAGGACATGCACAATACACAATTTTACGAACACAGTTAGGTAAACCAGCCATGAGTGGATCCTAGGGTCTTTGTGGTCTGAAACACTATAACATTTAAAAAAGCGTAACCTAATTCTTCAATACGAATAATCCATTACATTTTAATTTACATTTTTCTTCAAAACTAAACATAAACCGCTTCACTGATTACACATTATAAGAATTAGTATTTTAACATTAATTCTTTAATAGTGAATATTACTATTATTAATTAATAGTTAATAAAGGAAATTATTTTTTGTTAATTACGCATTTTTATATTTCGGAACTTAAAAAATTAGTCACATTCAACATTCATTTCACTTTTCACATTCATTTCACTTTTCATTTCTTCAAATAAAAGATATATCAAAGAGTTTGAATTTTAATTAAAAAGTCAAAGAACAAAGCTATAATAATAATAAACTTGCGAAGTTATAATTGATAAACGAGTAAAGCTTCTGAATACATTTTGAATATTGATAAATTTATTACATAGCGAATAGTTAATTAAATAAATTTCGAATGCAGCTCAAAAAGATTAGGTGTGTGTGTATATATCCATTGAAAATAAAGAGGAATTTTACTGTAGAAATACAGATTTGTAACACACACACACACGTACGTACGTACGTTTGCGATGATAGTTTAGCATGAAATTACCGCTACAGTATGTTTTGACTTCTGACAACGGTATATGCTTTTTCAGGAATGGGCTACGTTGTAGCTAATGTCGTAACACCACTTCCCGTCGATCAGCGAAGTTAAGCGACATTGGGTCTGGGTTGTACTTGGATTGGGGACCGTACTGTGTGTCCAGATTGTGCAGTGACCCGTGGCTCGGATCCCACGCGTAAAGCTGTAGGTCCCCTCCCGTCATATGACCTCCTTAGATGTTGCGAAGGTGGTTAAAAAAAAAAAGGCATCAAACAACATTTTTTTTCAGGAATAAGCATACATTTGCTGTATAAAGGGAGGTTCGTGTAAGAAATTTTACAATTGCGCGTCGTTAATTAACTCATCGGTGCAATACAATTGCGCGTCGTTAATTAACTCATCGGTGCAATACAGTGCGTTGCAAATAATGCAAGATTTGAAATTCAGCTCAAATGAACAAATTATTGTTATGACGTCACTTACAAATCGCCATTCCATGATTTAGGAAAGAACTTTCCGCACGTTTAAGGTTGGATGCGAAGTTTTTCATTTCAAAGTACTAAGTTGGACGGAAGTCCAAGGATATCCAAAGGCCGTACACGTACAGTCAGTTGAAAAAATATCGTGCGATTAGTTTCTCACTGATATTTATTAGTAAGAAACATTCAGTTTCATGACAGAACTATTTGAATTGACTGTACAGTTTCGGCAAAAGTTCGCTTCGAGTCACAAAATAAAAATAAAATAAAAATTAACCCCCCTTAATTTGTGAAATTTTGACTAAATATGGCCCTTGAAGCGTGACATTTCGTCGACACTTTGATAATCTAACTTAACGTAACCCCAAAACCCCTCTTCGAGAGAGCGCTTTGTCGACGAAATACCGTTAGTCCTGTGGGGGGGGGGGGGACGTTACAAGGCCGGCCTAGAATGAATATCGCCCCTAAGGTTAAAAAACCCAGATACGATCCACTTCGATAATTAAATTTCTGAAGTTACTGAGCGAAATCTAAACAAATATCAGTTAATAAGGACACGTTCAGTCCATTATTCCGATGAGGTTGCATCATCAAAACTCTGCTTCTTTATCTGTTTTTAGCAATTAAGTAGAATGCCAATGAACTTAGAGGACGATGGAAATGAGAATGAGAGAGATAAGTGCTTCATAGCGTAATGCATATACTCGTACAATTTTGGGAGAAAAGTGAAAAAGATCTATTTTATTTCTATATCTATCTATTTCTATATCTATCTATCTATCTCTCAAATTTAATAGTATGGCCGTAACTAATATTAGTTATAAATGCAATCCTTCTTGAAACGAGTCTCGTAACTGTTTGTTTTCAATGAATAATTATTATCGCGTCATTGTCAGACATCTCGACATTAGGAAACCCTCGATGCTCTCAGAATATATTACGGGTTTCAGCAAACAAAAACTAATTCCAGATTAATGGATTTGAAAGACAAAATTCAAAATTTAAACAAACGTATTGGTTCTCTGCAGTTTATTGAACAACGACAACAATACAGAAGCCGAGAAAGACTGACGGAGTAGTTGATGTACAATTTCAATCACTATTACATTTTCTGGAAATATTTTTCAACATTACATGTACAGTAATAATATTTTTTTATGCATGAAGGAGGGGCCAAGGGCGAATGCCCACAAAAATGCCCCCCCCCCTCGCTATAGAAGAAAAAGCATAGAGCCGAAATAAAGGTCTTTGAGGCTCTTAATAAAGGTTATAATTTTTTTTTAAATTTTGAAACGATTATGTGGTGTGTAAGATGCATGTATGTATAGTGAGGAGTAGTGGGAGAAGTGTGTGTTTGAGAGCATGCTGAACTGCTCATGTGATAGATGAGACACTGAAAAAGATCAGCTAAGGAGGACAGTGACAGGAGAAACGAGAGTTCCAGCACTCCCTGTCCCCTGCCTAACGTCCCCCGGAGTACTTTCCTGGTCGATTGGTGTCTACAATCTCCTCCTCCATTTGGGGTTGCTTAACCTCCTTTCTAATATAAAAAGCCATGTAACGGCTTCACGTGGGATCCGAACCACGGGTCGCTCCATTATATGAGCGTGGAGAACGTTCACCCAACTACTGGATAGCTCTAACGTCACTTAACCTCGCTGTTCCAACGGGAAGCGGTGTAGCAATAGAGCCACTACGTAGCGAATAAAAATGTACAAAAATGATGGTAATAAAGTTAAGTATTGCGAATTTTAAATAAGAACTTGGCAACTTAACTGAACGTACAGATGCCAACAATCATTAAGTTCACATACAAAAATCTTCGATATTAAAACAAGTGAACAAATAAGATCCACCAAATATTTTTACAAACGTGCAGTTCTGGTAAAAAATTCGCCAAGAAATTAAAAGAAAAAAAAACCCACAGTAAATTACTAATTAGAAACGACTGGGTTTTATCTCAGAAATTTAATTACTGTAACCAAAAAACAAATTAAATACTCAAAGGAAAACTGAATGTTATCAATTAGTAATTTTTTGTGCATTTTAGAAACTTTTTTCTCGAAATTTACAATACAAAGAGAAAAAAAAAGTCGTTTGCAACCTTTGACAATTAATCCATGCCAACAATTGCTTCAACCAATTAATTACACTGGTCAACAAAGATTTTTCATCAGAGTAACATTTGTGGTGGCTGGATGGCATTTTTCACGCTGATTCAAAACTGCATTCAGATCTTTTCTAGCACGTATAGTTTTCAAGATGAAGGCATATATATAACTACACAGATTTAACCATTTTAAATAGGCAAAATACTAATATTTCAACATTTGATTGTGTTTATTTTATTGTGTTTTTTTAGTTTATTCATCTTATTTATTTCAATTATCTTAATTATACATCTTATGTATTTCAGGTGTGAGCTTTTACGTCTAGCAGCATTGTGATTCAGACAACAACGCCGTGCTTTGTGTGTCAAAAGATCAGTCCAGTCCAAGAACTTGTTGTGTCAAGTTGGTGTACATTTTTTTTAATTTATAGTTTGCTCAGGTCAGTCAACATGCTTCGACAATGTAAGAATGACCCCGACAAGTTCTGTTTCGTATGCGGCCAGTTGACAACTAAAACACAGCGACGAAGTATTACAACCGACATTAAGAAAATATACAAGCTATACTTTGGTTGCCATCTAGGTGACCAAGATAAACCATGGGCGCCACATCAAATCTGTTCTGGCTGTTCAAATGGATTACGTGATTGGCTTAACAAAAAGAAAGCTTCAATGCCATTTGCCATACCCATGATATGGAGGGAGCCGAGAGATCATCATGAAGACTGTTATTTTTGTAGTGTGAACTTAATGGGGTTTTCTGCCAACAACAAACACCAGATTGTATATCCAAACTTGGATTCAGCACGTAGACCAGTAAAACATGATGAAACATTGCCCATTCCAATTCCCCCAAGTGATAGGCTAGATTCTATCATAGATGACATGGAAAGTGATGAAGGTGCAACTGGCGTTTCCGGACCATCTACAGAACCAGAGTACACTTTTGAAGGTAGACATTTAGAGCCTAAAAAGTTAACCCAAGGACAGTTGAATGATCTTGTTAGAGACTTATCGCTGTCTAAAGAGAAATCAGAGCTTCTCGCCTCAAGACTAAAGGAGAACAATTTACTTGAGAACAATGTTCGTATTAGTTACTACCGAAAGCGGAATTTTGAATTAACAGCATTCTTTTCAGTAGACGGTCCTCTCTGTTATTGCCATGACATCAATGGACTATTTACAGCCATATCTCAGACGTATGTGGCATCTGAGTGGCGCCTCTTTATTGGTTCGTCGCAGAGAAGCCTGAAAGCAGTTCTTTTGCATAATGGTAATATAATGCCATCCATCCCCATTGCTCATTCCGTCCATCTAAAAGAGACATATGACAATATGGATATACTACTTAAGGCAATCAAATACGAAAGTCATCAATGGAATGTTTGTGGAGATCTAAAAGTTATAGGAATGCTTATGGGTATGCAGTCAGGATTCACAAAATTTTGTTGTTTCCTTTGCCTGTGGGACAGTCGCGCCACTATAGAACATTACACCAAAAGTGACTGGCCACTTAGGTATACATATGTCCCAGGGATAAGCAATGTCCAGTCTGTCCCTTTAGTGGATCCCCAAAAGAACTATCTGCCACCTCTTCACATTAAACTTGGTTTAATGAAGAATTTTGTTAAAGCAATGGGTAAAGTCAATTCTGAAGGGTTCCAATACCTTTCAAGGAAATTTCCGAAGGTTACTGCAGCAAAATTGAAGGAAGGAATTTTTGTTGGGCCACAAATAAGGGAGGTTTTGAATGACACTGA
This sequence comes from Bathynomus jamesi, assembly GCA_023014485.1. Taxonomy (NCBI): domain Eukaryota; kingdom Metazoa; phylum Arthropoda; class Malacostraca; order Isopoda; family Cirolanidae; genus Bathynomus; species Bathynomus jamesi. Next base: position 124,703 of record JAJOZX010002833.1, on the reverse strand, counting down.
ATTTGAAAAAGTCCTAAGTCCGCTGGAGTTGAAGGCTTGGCTGGCGTTCAAATGGATATGTGAAAACTTTCTTGGAAGCAACAAGTCACCTGCGTATAAGGATGGAGTCAAGAACCTCCTTGGTGCCTTCAAAGAAATGGAGTGTCGAATGTCGTTAAAAATTCACTTCCTGCATTCCCACTTAGATTTCTTTCCTGAAAACCTTGGTGCAGTGAGTGACGAGCAAGGAGAGCGCTTCCATCAAGATATTCAGATGATGGAGAAGCGCTACCAAGGATATTGGAATGAAAGCATGATGGCGGACCATTGTTGGATGCTGTATCGTGACAATCCAGGCCAAATTTACAAAAGGAAATCACACTCACAGCGCTTTTAATAAAATAATGTATATATTCTTTATTTATAAGTACATTGAATAAGGTATATGATGTATTTGCTGTTTAGCATTCCTAAGTGTGATCTATACATCCATAAATTTTCTTATAGCAATATCAAAAACTTAAAAATATCAAAACCAGTGTATCTATATAACTATACGTGCTAGAAAACAAATAAAACCAGATTCGGAATCAGCGCGAAAAATACATTAAGAAAAGTGTGATCATGTTTGTGATGAGAAAAAAAAGTTTCATTTTGTTGGCCAGTGTTATTACAGGTTTGTTACAAGGCAAGTAAACGTGGTTGGTGGTCATTGCATGAGGTTGAATTAAACCAACATTTTTGGATTGGATGCCAAATAATAATAATAATAACATTTCCACGACAGAACCATATTTTGGTTGGGTGGTAACCAATTTAGATTTTTCAGCACCTGTGAAATAACCAATATGAAATTAAATAGAAATGCAAATAAGGATTTTATTCAAATAATAAATCAAAATAAATCATGATTTAAATTAGTCAAGTATATTTCATATCAAAATTACTTATTTAATTAGTAATTAATATAATTATAAGCTTCCATTCATTGCATAAAGAACGAGCGCACACACACACACACACACCTCCGCATAAGCATGGAACCGACTTTTTAAAATCCATATAAAAAAATTAATTAACCTAATTTAACCTAACCTAACCTAACTTTGGTGCCATCGAACCGAGAAGGGCCGTTATAAGTGTTTTGAACGCAAATGAAGGATTGAAGGGGGGGGGGGGGTCTCTTAAGTCACTAAATAGTGAAGTACTCGCTAATCTAGCCTGATCTAACATATCTCTTTTTCCGACAATTGTTTCTAGATTTTTTTATATAAATTTTGTAATGTTCCAAGATACCGATACCTCACAAAAAAATCCCAATACATCTGTAAATTATCACATATTCAACCTCACTTATGCCTAGTTGCCTACACTAGTGGCGTCGTGGTAAGGGGGGTATTTGCGCCTTCCCTAATTTTTACTACTCACAAATTTTCGGAAGTAGTTAATATTTAGAGCGATATAAATATATTGCTGCCATTAATTCATTGTAGTAGTAAAAAAAGTCTGTAATAAAATCCGGAAAAAGTTGTTAAACAGAAATTTTTACAGTGTATAAAGTCTGATATAATTTATTTTTTCTTTTCAGAACTTTCACAATTTACACGCACCAAAATATCTTGGCGACATCTCTAACCACTGTACATCAGCGGGAAAGCACTTGCTACCCCACTCATGGCTCCTAAGCCAAAACGTGTGAAACTGGTATGTTTGTTATGTCATAACTCCTTCAACAGTGACTACAAAAGGCGTCACAACGAAATATTCCATGAAGAACATCTCAAAAGAAACAAACAAATTCTATGCAAAACATTTGGTGTTGTGAAAAATCCTTTTGAGGTAAGTCCCTTCTGATGGAAATATATGTGTACTGCGCATGTATGTACAGTCCCCTACAATAATTCCGCTCCACCCTCTCCGAGATGTGGTACCAACGCAGTCACTCTTAAACCCCCCACTCCCCCACCCTCACTTCCTCCCCCTCTCTCAGGGAGAGGGGGCGGAGGAGAGGAAGGGAGTACGGGTGGGGGAGAAAGAGGGACTGCATTGCTACTACATCTCGGAGAGGGTGGAGCAGAATTATTGCAGGGGGCTGTACCTAGTTTATATGGATTATAAATTACATTGCATGCATACTGCATAATCCCTTAGTGAAAAAGTGAATGATGATGATGTTACAAGAAGATTATGTACAACAGATTTGAAAAAGAGAATGCTGATGCCATAAGCTGCTTTGATTTTTGTAATTTTTATTTTCTACAGTACTTACTCCTGATGTAATTGTTTTCTAAAAATGAAGTGAAAACTAAGCTTCTAAAGTAAAATAATTTTTGACAACTATTCCGGCTTAATGTATGTAATTCCTTATATTGTAATGGATATAATAGAGTGAATCATTACACAAGTAAAAACTGACAAGCGAGTGTTTACAATTCCTACTCTACACGGAAAAATCTTAGGTCTTGCCCACCCTCTATTTCCATCGCACGACGCCCCTAGCCTACACACACACACACACACACACATGACTCCAGATTTGAAAAAATTTACTGGAGCACAGCTCTGAATTTACTTTTTTTCCCCTTACACCACTAGATAGGTTAATGATAGTAAACTCTTGAATTGACGACATACCAATTACAAATTGTTTTAGCTAAACATAATAATACAATAATGTACAGTTTATAACTCACCTAAACATTTTATCATCAGAAGCATCATCAATATCTTCTTGATTATCATCATCTTCATCCTCAACAGCTATATCTACATCAGGCATATTAGTGTCACTATTTGCAATGTTTTCCATTATATCACTTGGTACTGAAAATGAATCATCAGCATGCCCTAGATCCTTCTTTTCCACCAATTTGAATGTAGATTTGATCAAATCATTGTTCAGGATTTCTTGTATTGATTTACACTTGCTTAAATGGGCTATGGAAATGTCAAATTTGTTGCTTTTTGCTTTATTAGATTTGGATGCAACACTTGAACTTGAAGGCATATTTTGACTCTTCTCTTTATTAACCACAACAGCTTGGTGAGTTTCTTTTGTTAGGCGCAAAATTGCATTCAATGTCTTCTGGATTTGGGAATTTTCAAATTCCTCTAAAGCAGTTTTGTTAGTCTGATGCGCAGATTCCTCACTTACCTTTTGTTTCTTAGGTGGAGGAGAAGCACTTTCTTCAGTCTGTGAAACATCTAGTGAAAAAGTTTCATTTTCTAGATTAGCAGTTGATGAAGTTGGTTCATTTTTCTGAGGTCTAGCACTAGCACATTTTGTGAACAAACTAAATGACTGCTTTGCCGTATCTCTTTGCTGCACTTCATCCTGGTATTTCTTTACTGCAATATCTAAGCTGTGGGCCCAAACTCTGGGACCTCTTGTATTGTAACAAATATTTTTTTTGGAATTAAAATGTTCCTCCCAGTTTTGCTTCTTTGAATATTTGTTCTTGCATTGACCACAAAAGTAACCCCTTTTAACACCCTCACTTTTCTCTCCAACTTCATCAATATTAGGATCCATTATTGATTATTGACTACCTGAAAAAATACAAAATAAGTAAAAGTTAGTAAATATAGTATGGTAAAAGTGAGTAAAAGTAAGTAAATATAGTACAATGAAAGTAAGTAAAAGTAAGTGCTTTAAACTTAGTAAAAGTAAGGAAGAGTAAGTAAAAGTAGGTAAGTTAAAGTAAGTAAAAGTAAGTTTAAAATTAACTAAACTTTTCAATTCTAAAGTCATGGTGGATTACTTAAAACCGCACAAGTAATTATCTGGCCAATTTATCAAACCTGGCCGAGATCAATGGAACATAGTCCAATCCTGATAATTTTATATTAAAAAAATATGTTTTAATAAAATTTTAATTATCAAAACATTGAAGCTTAACAAAAAATAAAAATAATTGTTAAATATGGAATTACCAACTAAACTTAAAATAACTAAATTTGTAATTTAAAAAAATTGGTTTGTACAAGAACGTATACGCAAAAAAATTGCATAACGTCTAGCGGATGAACAAAACCCAAACCCAAATTTACTTTTTCTCATGGTCAAATTTACTGGAGCAATGCTCCCAAGATCCCAGGAATCTGGAGTCACGCACACACACACACACACACACACACACACACACACATATATATATAAAATTTCCCCTTAAAATTACTGAATACCTCATGTGAAATAAAATATAGCTAAGCACCTTTTAATACCTTGGTACTAATTCTCATGCAGTCATTTACATAATGTCTTAGGAGTTTAAGACCTTAAGTCTATAAGGATTATACCAACTTCTGCTGCAACTTGTTGGATAAGCTAAAACTTATACAATGATTTATTATACTTTAGAAGATCTAATGCCATTTTCAGTATTTTTAGCTTTTTTATTAGTTTTAGATGATTAGAGAGAGCTACATAGATAGGATCCCCATATTTCCGACAGGACATAGACAGAATGGAGAGAGAGTGCAGCGACAGGCTACTAAGATGATTCTTTAACTTAAAAATAAATCATACGCTGCCCGTTTACGAGTAGAAATGTTAAAATTATTCTCCCTTGTGAAAAGGCGTATTTGAAGAGATTTAATCCAGGTGTTTAAAGTGATTAATGGTTTTGATAACGTCAACGCCGAAAAATATTTCACCTTCAGAAATGCAGACAGAACTCGCGGTAATGTTCTCAATTTAGCGGGTAAACATTTTAATTCTAATGGTTATTATAATGGTTTATTCCGACGAAGGTCAAGCTTGTTGCTCCACCTTAGACCTACACCTTAGCGTGGAATCCGAACCACGACCCAACACGGGTGCTCAGAAATTACATAGTCCTCGCCCGGACCCATTTATCTACCAACCAATTGTATTGTATGGAAGGACGAACAGCTGGGTTTGCTGCATGCCGAGTGCATGCCACACCACTTTTCCCAGAAGATGGATTGGGCGCGACGGGTCGGTGCCATGGCCTTCACGATCCCCCGATATCACGCCCCTGGACTTCTTCCTGTGGAGATATTTGAAGGATTATGTGTACCATACTCCTGTTGCTGACATTGACACTCTTCGTGCAAGGATTTGCGATGCCAGCGACAGTGTCACGAGATATATGCTAGCGAACGTATGGCGTGAACTCGAATTTCGCTTGGATGTGCTACGTGTAACTAATGGCACACATTTTGAGATTTAATGAGAAATATAATAAACTTTATGTGTTACGCAACAACATGCAAAACAAAGCATTACTGGGTCTTCTTTGGATTTCATCTAATTAAAGTTTATAATCGGGAAAGGACTTTGTGTACACCCTGTATAAATTGCTACACTGATATAGATAGATACACAGGGTGTATATATAATACATATATATATATATATATATATATATATATATATATATATATATATCATAGCTACATTGATATAGATTGATGCACATACATACATGAATACATTGTATGGGTGATCCAGATAAATGGGACCCATAAAAAAAAGCCAAATATTCTTAAGATTTAATTCCTTTCATAAAAACTATATATCATTCGAAAGAGTAGAGTTACAAGTTTATTATGAAATATTTATTTTTTTAAAATGACTCCTTTCAAATGTGCTCCATTAGTTGCCAAGCATTCCAGTTCTCGCTTGTAAGTTCTGCATCACTTTTGCAAGAGTGTGTGGTGGTATGGCCTGTATCTCATTTGTGATGGCGACCTTCAATTCTTGCAAGGTCGTTGGGTTATTTCTGTAGACCCTACTCTTTAAATATCCCCAGAGATAATAATCTAAGGGAGAAAAATCCGGAGACCTTGCGGGCCATTCAACGTCTCCAAATCTTGAGATTAACTCGCCTGGAAACGTTTGACGCAAAACTGCCATGCAGTTCCTCGTGGTATGGCAGGTAGCTCCGTCTTGTTGGAACCAGTGGTTTTCTAGACAAAGATCTCTTAATTTAGGAATAAGGAAATAGGTCAACATTTTTTCGTAGCGATCACCATTTACAGTGACCGTGTTTCCGGTGGAATCCTCGAAAAAGTACGGCCCTATGATCCGAGATGCAGTAAGACCACACCAAACAGTTACACGCTGACTATGCAACGGGACTTCGGTAATATTCAATGGATTTTCTGTTGCCCAGAAACGACAATTTTGTTTGTTTACAGTTCCATTCAAGTGAAAATGGGCTTCGTCTGACATAATCAAAGTTGCTAGAAAACTGGTGGTGTCATTTACCTTCTGTTGGATCCATTGACAGAATTGTCGTCTTCGTGCGAAATCTCCATCGTTTAGTTGTTGCACTGTTTGAATTTTATATGGAAAGAGCATTAAATTTTGCTTGAATATACGGTGTGTTGTTGTTCCATATCCAACTCCTAACAGCTGAGAAGCACGTCTGATGCTTATGTTAGGATTATCCTGTACAATTTCATGAGTTCTGTTAATGATCTCGTCTATCCTTGCTGTGCGCACTCTTCCAGTTGGTTTTCTTTTTACAATGCTGCCAGTTAGGGAAAAATTTCTGACACACCGACGGATTACTTTCTTAGAAGGTGATTTTGACATCTGAAAATTTGTCTTGAAAGATCTTTGAGCTGAAACTACACTTCTTCCATGCTCATAATATTGCTCAGTTATGAAACGCAGCTGTTCCACAGTCCATGCAGTCATCTTGAAGGGTTAGTTTTAACTAACACTTTTATTTTGTTTTGTATCTTATCTTGTCTTGTATTGTCAAAACCTATACAATCCTGTACAAACTTGTAACTATCCTCTTTCGAATGATGCGTATGATTTTATAAAAGGACTTATACTTTAAGAGTTACAGGGGTTTCTTTTGGGTCCCATTTCTCTGGATCACCCTAAATGTCGAGACCTAGAAATATTATTAACAAATACTGCGTTCGTGAGATTAAGTTAGGTTGATCGGGCTGACGATAAAACTTTCCCCCAACGTTTCGCGTAAGCAGAACAAATGAATAAGTTAGGTGTTAAACTCTTGTTAGTGAAACTGACGTTTGACAAAATAAAATTTTTGAAGTTGTTGTTGAAGTTGTTAAAGTTACTTAGATTTCTTCATTTAAATTTAGCGATGAAAATCCTCCAAATTTGAAATAATCTGTCGGTAACTGTGTGTGAACGCAAATTCTGTACATGTGAAGAAATTACAAGTTTATAACCCTCTTTTATATTTTATTAAAAACAAAAAAATCCGGAAACCAATCCAAGGAGCAACGTCCATATGTACGAGGCCTTGGGCATGCGTAAACACACACACACACATATTTTATATATATATATATATATAATGTGAACAGTTTAAAATTAATAAATTAATTAATTTATTATTATTATTACTAATATCATGGTCACTAACCTCTACCATCCTTGTACAAATAACATACACAAACTTCCTTAAGCTTTAATATGACACACAAGTTTAAATCTAGCGAAGTTCCCAGATATAATCTCCCTCCTTATTAAAGTTTGAACCTGCAAATTGCTAAGATTCCTATTAAACAAGTTATAGAAGGGATGAGAGTAGCCACTTCAAATGGCTGAAATTTTATCTCACTGAAAATAGCTTCTTCGCTTTAGTTTAAGGGACAAAATGCAATGTTGGAGTCGCTGAACCACCTTCGCAACATCTGTGGTCATATGACGGAAGGGACCTACAGCTTTACGTAGGAGTCGAACCACGAGTCGCTACATACTCTGAACGTGAACGCGGAGGACGGTCTCCCATTCAACTACAATCCAGAACCAATGTCGCTTAACTTCGGTGATTGACGGGAAGCGGAGTTTAAGGGGACATATAGAATTGCACAGATTTTGTTCGGGTCGCCACGCGAATGCAAAACATGCTGATTTTTTACCTTTGACCTTTGGATTAAATTGCATTTTTTATTGTCAAATTATTTAATTTGATTTTCCTTAAATACAATATAATATAACCGTACATGAAGCACGCGTTACTTATAATCTTTTAACGGCCAATAACGTGCAGTTTACTAATTATGTTCTGGCTCACCCCAGATGATTTTGTTCATTTTTTGAGACAGTTTATGACCATATACTGTATATATACGAGGGGCAGTCAGAAAATAAGTTTACACGGCGTATAATTTCGTAACTAAAGGACCTACATTGATTATGTTTGTATCAGGTGAATTCGTTAATTATTGTTGACAACACTGCACGTCGATTCGGCTGCCATCTACCGTACATTGGGGAAATGAGTCAGTTGAACATGGCGGCTCGACTGGAACAGTGCCCTGCCCTACGGAGCAGTCCAGGACGTTTACGCTTAATGGCCGCTCGTAAACGTTCCAGTATTGAACAATATGCAGCTGCATTGATTGTTGTGCCTTTTTGCATGAAGTCTGCGAGCAAAACGCCTTTGTAGTCCCAAAACACGGTAACCATCACTTTGCCAGCGGACCTCACAATCTTGAACTTCTTTGGTCGCGGGAAGTCAGGGTGTTTCCATTCCATGCTGGCACGTTTTGTTTCCGGAGTACGGTGATGAACCCATGTATCGTCTCCTGTGACAATGCGCTCGAGAAATTCTTGACTACTGACAGACTCGGAATATCGTTGCACAAATGACGGGGCACTGGTTCATTTCCTCCCATTATTGGTTCTGGGAGTTTATACGCAAACCACTTGGTAACGTAAACTTCGTTAACACCACACCATGATTTGACTGCTTCACTTTGTTTTTCTCCCAGTTGTATTGGCCACGTAAACTGTTAATTTTCTTTAATATATCGTCCTCCGCACGGCAAAAATGGTTGGCTATTTCCTTCAAGGCATCATGCCTTTTATTTGGGCCTCTGAAATCGGCACATTGGCTGTCCCAAAGCTAGGGATGGCTATGATATGCCTCAATAAGTTGGACGATTTTTTCATTTGGCCACTCCATAAATCGGAGTGGTCGATCGCCAAATTCTCATCACCAGATAGCCAATTATCGCCAGTTGTGTTTTGCAAAATCGCCATTTATCGTCAAGATCTCTGTCGGGACTGTCATACTTTGACAATCCTGCGTGAAAGAGGGATGGACGCGTGCGCATGCGCAGCGTTCAAATGTTTGTGAATGTTTTCCAGATTTTCAGATAACAAATGTTCATGAACATTTCGCCATTAACACGGCTTGAATGTTAATGTTAACATAGGTTTTTTAGTGATGTTCATGAACTTCCGTCAGCATGTCAGCAAAAGTTCATGAACAAACAAACTTGATAGCATACTGCTGTAATTAAACTTCTCCACACAACTACATATATATACAGGGTGAGTCAAAAGTCCGGAAACATATGAAGGATAGGAAACTTTTATTGCAAAAAGACATGTTACAAGTAATGTTATAAGATATGCTCTTTATGTTCTCCTTTCACTTTCAGACATATAGAGAACATATAGAGCACATCTTATAACATTACTTGTAACATGTCTTTTTGCAATAAAAATTTCCTGTCCTTCCTATGTTTCCGGACTTTTGACTCACCCGGTATTTTATATATATATATATATATATATATATATATATATATATATATATATATATATAAAATATATATATATATATATATATATATAAAATATATATAAAAATATATATATATATATATATATCATAAAAAACTCAGGGAACCATTCTGAGTTCATTCCCATATATATATATATATAATATATATTATATATATATATATATATATATATATATAATATTAGTGGTGGACCGAATGTCAGTTTTTCAGCATCTGCGGATGCGAATTTTTTATTTCAATATCCGCGGATGCGGATATTTAGTTAATCTATCAATATAATATAGAATTATGAATGTATGACAATTTTTCAAATTTCGTGATATTACTATTATGGCAGGCAATGCATAAGAATTAAAATTAATATTAATGTTTTCATTATGATAAAAATAATAACTTTCTCAAGAGTTTCAGCCACAGAAAATTCAATGAAACAAGTTTCATTCAATTTTCTGTGTTACTAGGTACAGTATTTATATTTTGAGGTTTATATATTTGTTTGTTCATTAATAATTAATTAATACTTTACATGAAATGTGCATGACTGGGCCTTATAAGCTACTTTATAAGCTAATTTAATTGTAAATTGCATAATTTATTAGAGGTAATATCCGCATAACATCCGCAGTCAGGAGTGCGGATGCGGATGTTAAAAATGACGCGGATATCCGGTCCACCACTAATATATATATATATATATATATATATATATATATTACAGTACCCGTAATGTAGATAGGTACCTAATGTTGACAAGATATTGCCTTAGTAATGTTCATATTAGAAATTTCCATATTACGCGTAACATATGTTACCTAACCTAACACTAGGTTTGGTTAGGTAACATATGTTATGCGTATCAACATTAGGCAGTTAGGCAATAGCTTGCATAATGTCAACATTAGGCAACTATCCACATTACACGTAACATATATATATATAATATACACACACAGTGGTGTAGTGCTGTGGGAACGCGTGGGAACGGTGTTCCCTTACTTTTTTTGGTAGACGGAACGGCGTTCCCTCACTATTTCAAATAAATCCGAACTTACAAATCTCTAACGTCATGAAATTTTAATTCCCACCCCTAGAAGAAATATGAGAAAGAATCATTAACTGTTTCATTTCTTTTAGCTTCGACTGAGGCAATGCTAGCCTATAAAGATCTGGTGAAACAGTCACCACGGCGTAACAGTTGTTAACTTTTTTTTAGTTAATCATTCCAGTTGTTAGCTATTTTTATTGATCGTACTGGATGTCGTATATCTAATGACACTGGAAATACTGCATCTTCAACCTTGGAATATATCCTAATATCCAGTGCATATGACCTCAAAATATCCCTGAAATTGGTCAGATTTCAAAAGATTTCCCGGGGGGCTTACAGTGCCACCGGACCCCCAGCTGAATGGGCTCGCCGCGCTCACCATTGTCCCCCCCGCATCTGAGTAACACTTTCAAAATGCGTTCCCTCACTTCTTTATTTAGCACTACACCACTGTGTATATATATATATATATATATATATATATATACAGGGTGTTTGAAAACTTTCTGTACAAATTGTAATGGGGGATAGGCAACACCAAGACAAACCCTTTTTGTCTATAAGTGTATGTCCGCTGACGTCACCATTCGGCGCGAGAGGGCGCCGCTGCAATTGGCTAAAAGGTGAAGTGGGCTAGACTCGCGCTTGCCGCGGGCATTCTTAAATCGGACGTAGTACGCGTAACATGGAGCGCTTCACGACTGCTGAGATGGCTGACATGCATATGGTGTATGGGGCTGCCAATGGAAACGGAAGAGCTGCTGTGAGGTTGTACCGACAGCGCTTCCCAAACAGACGTGTGCCAAACCACCAAACGTTTGTGCATTTGCATCGGCGACTGCGAGAAACTGGAACATTCCATGCAAACATGCATGACACTGGTCGGGAGAGAAATGGGCGCACTCCTGACATGGAAGAAGAAATCCTACGGCGATTTGAGGACAATCCAAGCGCAAGCACGCGAGGTGTTGCACGTATCCTCGGTGTGAACCACGACCTGGTCTGGAGAGTGTTGCATGAGCCGTAACCTTTTATGTATTTCAGTGTTCCTGAGGATGTCATTAGACGAAAGCGCTTGAGCACCGTTTTGTGTTTCCTTTCCTTCGTGGTTTTATTCATCATATATATATATATATATATATATATTATATATATATATATATATATACGGAACATAGACATATAGGAAGACAGGTATTGCGCTAAAACACAAAATGCCTAATGCAAGAACTTACGAGCGTGGTCTAGTGCGAGGTCACATCTACAAAGAGCAGTTAAAGTTTCAATAAAATGAAACCTTTTCATTATTCATCTTTACTATTCCATTAATAAAATTTCAGAAATGGAAAAAAACAATCTCTCTCTCTCTCTCTCGATTTATATTACCGACACGAGTAGTTTTCAATACGAGTAAAGCCACAAAGATAAACAAATAATCACATTTTTGTTATTTTTGTTGCTTTAATTTGTTTTCCGGTTTTCCGGCGGGTCCTCCTCGAAAGTCCCCGTCGAGAATTAATTGGACATTATAAATTATGAGGTACCATCAGTTACCAAATTCAGGATATAATTTATGGCTCAGTTTTATCCTGATTTTGGTACAGTTTTGGCAAAAAAGTTTGTCTTGAATACAAATTTTAAACAAGCATCAAAAATTACCAATTGATAACTCCGTGTTTTTTGGATATTTTTTGTTTTTGATCACAGTAATAAAGTTTCAAAAACAAAACGCAATCATTATTAATTAGTAATTTTTTAAGCTTTTAGAAATTGTTTCAAGGCGAGCTTTTTTCCAAAACTTCAAATGGAGAGATCCACTGACACTCCAGAACAGCTTTACAACGACTGCATGGAAAGTTTTAACAAGACAGAGGTCATTTATCGTGTAATATGATATTCAGTGGCGTAGCTAGAGGGGGAACCTGGGGGAGGGGCGATCGCCCTCCCCAGCCACCAAGCCTCAGAAAGGATTTGGTCGGAAAATTTCTCCCTCTGTCGGAAAATGTACAAAAGTTGTATTTGTACTTAAAAGAAGAGCTCCAATTAATTTGTACGTGTTTTCAATATATGGTTGTTGTCGCCACATTATTTTTTTCATTCTGTCATGCATTTGTATTGCATTACTGAATACTGATGCGGGTGTGTTATCATATATGTGTTCCTCGCACTTAATAGATTCTTTGTATTGCCCGTAAATTGTTATGCTTGATGAGATAGATGATTGATAAATGGTATCTTTGTTACGTCCATTTGTCCGAAAATTTGGGCCTTTGCCCCCCCCCCCACCAAAAATTTCTAGCTACGCCACTGATAATATTGTTTATACAATGATACTGCTTTCAGGTCATTTTGTTTCCTTCGTAAGGACAAAAGTAGGTGTGACGGAGGGGATTTACAGCTTTACGTGGGACCCGAACATTTACGAATCGCTAGGTCATCTGAACACGGAGGATGGTCACCTATCTAACTATTGATCAGATCCTACGTTACTTAACTTCGCTGATCTAACAGGAAGCGGTGTTGCAACGTGGCCAAGATGCGACTCTACTGCAGCGTTTTCCAAACTATGGGTAAATTACCCCATTGGGGATACGCTACAAGTACTTCTAAAGTACAGAAAGGTTATAAATAAACGACATGGCAACACTGGGACTGGCTTTACATGGGGTACAGGTAGGGTGGGGGTCATTATGAAGGTATCCATATGAAAATGGGGTAATGACTCAAAAAGTTTGGGAACCACTGCTCTACTGCCTACGCAATTACGTACAGACTGTTTTGGAGATTTTTTTTTTTTGCCGATATAGTTGGACTGCTGCATGATATACATCCTATACTATAAATGTTATACACATCTTATACTAAAAGTATAGCATATAAGATATACTTAACTTGTTCTTCAAAAACTACTATCATAATCCATACCGATAATTTATAGGAAACTGATGAACAATTTATCATCATAGAGCCTTTAAACCAAACGTATATTAAGCCCCGATGACATTGTTTCACTAACTTAAATATTGCTTTAGCATTTTTCTTAGAAAATTTTGCTAAATGTTTACACAACTAATGACTAGTTAACCAACACGCAAAGGCTAAGCCAAAGTAGTTATAGGACTTACCGAGATATGAGGGGTCGCGCGTCTTAAAGTACCTAAGCGCCACCACAGGCGAAAACGTGTTTTCGATGGATATCACTATTTTCACCCTTCCTCTATCGTGTGGTTTGGGTTATAATGACCTTACGACACTAGAAGTATGGTTGAAAACCTTATGAAACGAACTACTTTTTTCACCTCTATCGCCAGCCAAAAGTTCACCCAAAGTTCGACATAAGAAAATCAAAAAATTAAAAAAAATATATATAAATATAAATATGAAAATCTATTCCAAAAACTCGTCAACATCTTCATTAGCATACTTAGAACTCTAATTTAGCCAAAAATGAACGTTCTAGCTCAATTAATAACAGAGATACTAATGCGAGAATATTGCTGAACTTTGGATGCGATTTCTGACGAATTTTAATTTTGGCGCTTAGGTACCTTAAGACGCGGGACCCCTCAATTATATTTTATATAAATTTTGGAAAGCCCCTAAAAATAACCTAAAATTAATTGGTTTCTTCCTGATACCGATTTTCTTAATTGACCTTTAATAAAATTTCTTTAATCTCTCAGTTAAGAAGAGAGATAGGATTTGAGTTGATCCATCATTTAGAAGGACATCTACACAGGAAGAATCGCTAAAGACCAGCTTTTACTGACTATTAACTTTTTTTTTTTCTTTTTGCTTTTCCATTTTGCTACATATCGTATAATCGGTTTTAGGCGAATTTGTCTACAACAATTTGTCTAAAGATACAATTCATCTACAACAATTTATCTACAGATACAATTTATCTACAATAATTTGTCTACAGATATAATTTGTCTAGAGAAACTATTACTAATATTGGACCTAGTATGTTTCATGGACTGCTCTCGATTTTCCTACGAAATTGAAAACAAGGGCAGTCGATGACCCTGATTTTGTTTCTGCAATCGGTTTTCTTGAGTAACCTAACCTGACCTGACCTAACCTGATCTAACCTAATCGAATTTCTTATACTATTGTTTTTTGCAAGATATCGCACTAATGCTTGTCATTTTTTGTGAATTTGTATGGCGTAAGCGCCACACCAGCTCGGACTTATTCAAAAAGATGTTGGTGTATTGCGTCGTTTCAGTAAATAAATTTATTCAATATCCAATAACATTTTTCTTTATCATTTATCAAGAAAACCGATTGCAGAAACAAATTTTTCATTTTTTTTGAAAAAATTAATAATAATTAATATCAAATAGCTTTCATTTTTTCTCTAGACAAATTGTATCTGTAGACAAATTATTGTAGATAAATTGTATCTGTAGACTAATTGCTGTAGACAAATTGTTGTAGATGAATTGTATCTTTAGACAAATTGTTGTAGACAAATTCGCCGGACACCCGTATAATCATATTTTCAAATATCTCATGCGACCTAAACTTCTAAAGTTTGCAGAAATTAACGTCTTCCTTTAAAACAGAAGTGGCAGTGGTTTGTTGTAATAAAGTCCGATAATTATATTTCCACTAACCACAATTAAATCTCAAACCACATCCAATTTGGGGTTTCCCCTCTGAGCGGGGTTTCCCCACCCCGCTCAGAAGTAATTTAATAAGAAGAGCAGATTGTTCTGTCGAATGAGGATACTTTTTTCCCTGCAAAACACAATTTTATGAAGTTTGGTGCGTGGGACTAACGGATCGCCTCTATCATGGATCCAATGATGTTTTGGGGTTGTTTAGACTCATTTGTAACGGAAAAAGTCATCAAAAGTCGTGTGACGAAGGGGATCTACAGCTTTATGTTAGATTCGAACCACGGGTCGCTACATCATCAGGACACGGAGGACGAGCACCAATGTCACAACTAAACAAACCCAATGTAGTTTAACATCGTTGATCTAACGAGAAGCACTGTTGCAACATGGTCATGACGTTTCCTCTGTCATGAATACTGTATATAATACCAATCTCTAATATGTCATGGGCACATGTGAAGAACACACATAAATCTTGTGAACCCTCGCAGTTTTTCAACATCTGCGGATACGGATCTTTAATTTCAATATCGGCGGATGCGGATATTTAGTTAATCTATCAATATAATATAGAATTATGAATATATGACATAATTTTTCAAATTTCGTGATATTACTATTATGGCAGCCAATGCGTAAGAATTAAAATTAATATTAATGTTTTCATTATGATAAAAATAATAACTTTCTCAAGAGTTTCAGCCACAGAAAATTCATGAAACAAGTTTCATTCAATTTTCTGCGTTACTAGGTATTTATATTTTGAGGTTTATATATTTGTTTGTTCATTAATCACTGGTCAACAAATTTTAAGGAATTTTTTGTATCTTTAATGAAAGTAGCCGATTCTTATGTATTTTTGCATGCTGAATTTGAAAATGATAGTGAAATTGTTTAATTAGTTCGCGTTTTTAAGATATCATGGTAATTATTGTGTAAGTACTGGTAAAAATTTATCCCAATATATATGTATTTTAAGGAGCACACTCACTTCAATGTCGTTTGGCCTGTCTCTTGTACTCTGACTGTGTAGTGTCTCTTATTACTGACCAGCAGAAATCAGCCAGCATAGATGAATTTCACTTGCCCTGGTAACGTTTCTCAAGAGCTGAAATCTGCTGATGAAAACGTTCCCCATGTTCGTCACTTACTTCACCAAGGTTTGCCGGGAAAAAGTCGAAATGGGAATGGAGGAAATGAATTTTTAGAGACATGTTACATCCCATTCTTTGGTACGCCTTCAACATATTATCCACCAATTCATCTGCATTTGGAGCTCTGTTGTTTCCAAGGAAATTTTGCGACACTGACTTGAACGAGACCCAAGCTTCTTTTTCTGCGCCCTCCAAAAGTGTCTCGAAATGTTCATCTTTCATCAGATTTCGTATATGAGGAAATCTGAGGTTTATATATTTGTTTGTTCATTAATCACTGGTCAACAAATTTTAAGGAATTTTTTGTATCTTTAATGAAAGTAGCCGATTCTTATGTATTTTTGCATGCTGAATTTGAAAATAGTGAAATTGTTTAATTAGTTCGCGTTTTTAAGATATCATGGTAATTATTGTGTAAGTACTGGTAAAAATTTATCCCACAATATATATGTATTTTAAGGAGCACACTCACTTCAATGTCGTTTCCTCTTGGCCTGTCTCTTGTACTCTGACTGTGTAGTGTCTCTTATTACTGACCAGCAGAAATCAGCCAGCATAGATGAATTTCACTTGCCCTGGTAACGTTTCTCAAGAGCTGAAATCTGCTGATGAAAACGTTCCCCATGTTCGTCACTTACTTCACCAAGGTTTGCCGGGAAAAAGTCGAAATGGGAATGGAGGAAATGAATTTTTAGAGACATGTTACATCCCATTCTTTGGTACGCCTTCAACATATTATCCACCAATTCATCTGCATTTGGAGCTCTGTTGTTTCCAAGGAAATTTTGCGACACTGACTTGAACGAGACCCAAGCTTCTTTTTCTGCGCCCTCCAAAAGTGTCTCGAAATGTTCATCTTTCATCAGATTTCGTATATGAGGAAATCTGAGGTTTATATATTTGTTTGTTCATTAATCACTGGTCAACAAATTTTAAGGAATTTTTTGTATCTTTAATGAAAGTAGCCGATTCTTATGTATTTTTGCATGCTGAATTTGAAAATGATAGTGAAATTGTTTAATTAGTTCGCGTTTTTAAGATATCATGGTAATTATTGTGTAAGTACTGGTAAAAATTTATCCCACAATAATATGTATTTTAAGGAGCACACTCACTTCAATGTCGTTTCCTCTTGGCCTGTCTCTTGTACTCTGACTGTGTAGTGTCTCTTATTACTGACCAGCAGAAATCAGCCAGCATAGATGAATTTCACTTGCCCTGGTAACGTTTCTCAAGAGCTGAAATCTGCTGATGAAAACGTTCCCCATGTTCGTCACTTACTTCACCAAGGTTTGCCGGGAAAAAGTCGAAATGGGAATGGAGGAAATGAATTTTTAGAGACATGTTACATCCCATTCTTTGGTACGCCTTCAACATATTATCCACCAATTCATCTGCATTTGGAGCTCTGTTTTCCAAGGAAATTTTGCGACACTGACTTGAACGAGACCCAAGCTTCTTTTTCTGCGCCCTCCAAAAGTGTCTCGAAATGTTCATCTTTCATCAGATTTCGTATATGAGGAAATCTGAGGTTTATATATTTGTTTGTTCATTAATCACTGGTCAACAAATTTTAAGGAATTTTTTGTATCTTTAATGAAAGTAGCCGATTCTTATGTATTTTTGCATGCTGAATTTGAAAATGATAGTGAAATTGTTTAATTAGTTCGCGTTTTTAAGATATCATGGTAATTATTGTGTAAGTACTGGTAAAAATTTATCCCACAATATATATGTATTTTAAGGAGCACACTCACTTCAATGTCGTTTCCTCTTGGCCTGTCTCTTGTACTCTGACTGTGTAGTGTCTCTTATTACTGACCAGCAGAAATCAGCCAGCATAGATGAATTTCACTTGCCCTGGTAACGTTTCTCAAGAGCTGAAATCTGCTGATGAAAACGTTCCCCATGTTCGTCACTTACTTCACCAAGGTTTGCCGGGAAAAAGTCGAAATGGGAATGGAGGAAATGAATTTTTAGAGACATGTTACATCCCATTCTTTGGTACGCCTTCAACATATTATCCACCAATTCATCTGCATTTGGAGCTCTGTTGTTTCCAAGGAAATTTTGCGACACTGACTTGAACGAGACCCAAGCTTCTTTTTCTGCGCCCTCCAAAAGTGTCTCGAAATGTTCATCTTTCATCAGATTTCGTATATGAGGAAATCTGAGGTTTATATATTTGTTTGTTCATTAATCACTGGTCAACAAATTTTAAGGAATTTTTTGTATCTTTAATGAAAGTAGCCGATTCTTATGTATTTTTGCATGCTGAATTTGAAAATGATAGTGAAATTGTTTAATTAGTTCGCGTTTTTAAGATATCATGGTAATTATTGTGTAAGTACTGGTAAAAATTTATCTCACAATATATATGTATTTTAAGGAGCACACTCACTTCAATGTCGTTTCCTCTTGGCCTGTCTCTTGTACTCTGACTGTGTAGTGTCTCTTATTACTGACCAGCAGAAATCAGCCAGCATAGATGAATTTCACTTGCCCTGGTAACGTTTCTCAAGAGCTGAAATCTGCTGATGAAAACGTTCCCCATGTTCGTCACTTACTTCACCAAGGTTTGCCGGGAAAAAGTCGAAATGGGAATGGAGGAAATGAATTTTTAGAGACATGTTACATCCCATTCTTTGGTACGCCTTCAACATATTATCCACCAATTCATCTGCATTTGGAGCTCTGTTGTTTCCAAGGAAATTTTGCGACACTGACTTGAACGAGACCCAAGCTTCTTTTTCTGCGCCCTCCAAAAGTGTCTCGAAATGTTCATCTTTCATCAGATTTCGTATATGAGGACCAACAAATATGCCTTCCTTGATTTTTGCCTCACTGAGTCGAGGGAACTTCTGGAAAAGATACTTAAATGCCTTTCCATCCTTATTGAGTGCCTTCACAAAATTTTTCATAAGCCCTAACTTAATATGTAACGGTGGTAGAAGTATTTTGCTTGGCTCTACTAATGGCTCGCACGAAACGTTTTTCACACCTGGCACTAAACGTTCTCTTAGAGGCCATTCCTTCCTTTCATAATGCTGTGACCCTGCTGGAGACCAAGTAACATGCCGACCACTTTCAAATCACCACATATGCTCCATTTGTGAGCGTTGTAGTTTATGTGGTGAAGCAGATGTTGCATATTTTCATATGTCTCCTTCATGTGGACAGAATATCCAATTGGAATGGCAGCTTTTTCGTTTTTGTTATGAAGTAGTACAGCCTTAAGGCTTAGCTTAGAGCAGTGGTTCCCAACCGATTTTGGGCCATGCCCCACCTAAGCATTTCTAAAACCCTGATGCCCCCCCTGTGATATTTAATTTTTGTTATTCAAAATTTTACTGTTATTCACGTGAAGGAAGCTTAAAAGGCCATTAACTTGGTCTCTAAACAAGCTTCCAAAGAACATGGCATCCATGAAAGAGAAAAATAAAAAACGAAAGGACAGCTAAATAAATAAAGTTTCCAAACATATAATAGAGAACTGGAATGCAGAAATAGAAAATATTTGAATGAAAAGTTATTCTGTAATACTTTGATCATTTTAATTATTGAACTAATAATAATGAAAAATAAAATTTGAGCTCACCTAAAAATGTCTGTTAGTGAGATCCTTGTGCGTCATGTCTGCTACAGAGAGATTTTATATCAGGCACCAATTTAGTCAGCTTAAGTCTCAAGTCTCCTCGTTTAGTGATATCCAGTCGATTTCTTTCTTCAATAACAAATCATTTACAGCACTAAAGCCACATTCAGCTAAATATGAAGATGGGAAGGGTAACAACAATTTTCTTGCAAAGTTGGTTGAATGTGGGTATTTAGTTTTTCTGTCTCATCACAAAGCCATGCCATCACCCCTTTTATATTGAATAAAGTTTTAACTGACTCATCATTTTGCATTTCCGAGAGTTCTTCTTGGTACTGCATCGAAACATCAGATATATCCACTAGCATTGGCTGCATCACCCATGTTAGAAAATCAATTTGTTTTAAATCAGAAAATCTTTCTTTAAAATCAGAGGCCATTATTTTCAGATGATCCACAATGACAAGTACAGCAGCATCAGTCACCTTACATTTTTTTAGCCAATGAAACTGGTCAAAAATTTTGTGAGAAATGTTTTTTTGACATACCTCGATAAATGTAACGAAGCCAAATATCTTCGTCTTTGCATCTACAAGAGTTTTGTTTGATCCTTGAAGTTGTTTATTCAACATATTCAGTTTTTCAAAAATATCTGTTAAATAACTCACAAATGCTTTACCATCAACGGTTAGCAGGTGCTTCATTTCAGGCTTGTCACTTAAAAAGTCACTAAGAACATCAAATAGGTCCATGAATCTTTTCAAGCAATTCCCCTTTGAGAGCCACCTTACCTCAGTGTGAAGTAAAAGTTTCACATAGTCTGCATTTTCATTTTCACAAAATTGCTTGAAGAGACGCTCACATTTTGCATTAGCTTTGATAGCATTGATACATTTTATAACTGAGCGTAGTACCTCATTAAGAACAGGAGTAATATTTTTGGACACTAAGTTCTCTCTATGAATAACACAGTGCACAAGAAGCATTTCTGGATTCTCATCTTTCATCAATTTTAAGCAGCCTTTTTTCTTGCCCATCATAACAGGAGCACCATCTGCAGCACAAGATGTTATGTTTTCTATTGGTATATTATTGACGTGTAAGTGATTGTTTAGCTTACCATATATATCAGCGGCGGAAGTGGTGGTTTCTAATGATTTACAGAATACCATTTCTTCAGCAAATTCACCTTTATCAATATATCTTGCATATGCTAACAATACGACCTCACTGTCTCTCAGAGTTGATTCATCCATTTGTAGTGAGAAATATCTTGATTTCAGCTTTTCAACAAGTTGTGTTTCAATATCTTCACTCATTTCATCTATTCTTCTACTAACAGTATTGTTACTGAGTGGCATGGCTTTAACAGCGTTGTCATCTTTTTCCAGGACTGTTTTAAGAAATGTTGATATTGATGGTTTAATTAAATCCTCTCCTATAGTATGATTTTTTCCACATTTAGCAATGAGTAAAGAAATTTCATAACTAGCCTCAAGAGTACGACTGACGCTAACAGTTTGTGTAGTAAACAGAGACTTTATTGTTGATCTTTTTGCAAACTTCTCCTTTAAAGACTTAAAGTAATTTAAATCTGAATTTACATACGCACTATGTTTCGCCTTCAAATGCAACTCAAGACGACCTGGTTTCATTGATTCGTTGGTCAAGCATTGTTGGCATAAGAGGCAAAAAGGTGACCGGTCATCATGGATAGCGGGTATGAATCCAAATTTTAAATATTCCTCTGAATATTGACGAACTTTTTTTTACTTGCACTACTCATTTTATGCATAGGGTTTGTGACTGAAATAAATAAAATTATAAATTAATTAAAGAAGTATCCAGAACAAAAATTTCTGAATGAGGAATATAAATGTCAACGAAAACGAATTATTATAGAAACAGTCCAGTGTTTTGGCGTACTGGTATAAATGCAAGATACTGCTAATTTACATAATTGCTGAGTTCGATTAATATATAAAGAAATAAAAATAAAAATATATTCCTTTTCTTTGGTTTGCCAAATTGTAATATATCACATTAATTCACACATAAGTCACATATTATTATGAAAAAATTCAGAACAACACGGTATTATGGTGGACACACGGCCAAACGTAAACACACTAAGAAGCAAACTGAATGCTCACACACGCTGATTGGCCGAGAAAACATTGGCTCATCCGGCGACATGCGTCCCGTCCTCTCCTTGGTCGACCGAGACACGCGAGTGTGGGGAGACGGGAAATACTTTGTGTACCAATTACACATATACATACATACACACAAATATTTTTATGTATACATACTATATATGCACCGTATGCATTAACACGCACACTCACTCACACAGACTCACTATAAAACAATTCACTGTTAATAATTCATTCTCGGATTGCCCGTAGTCTTTGGTATAGTAAGCCGAAGGGTGCACGTCCTACGCATGCCCCACCAAAATATTACCATGCCCCACCGGTGGGGCCTGCGCCCCACGTTGGGAATGACGGGCTTAGAGGCATCAATGAACAACCTCCATTCGTCATCTCTGTATGTTATATTTAGAGCATTCATTAAACCAACAACATCTGTACACACCACGAAGTCACCATGTTTGATGAAGAAAGTCTCCAACGTGGATTGCCTAGTGCGGTACGTGGATATTTGGACATCATCATGAAGAAGATGCCACTGTTGAAGGCGTGAGGCGAGCAATTCTGCCTTAGACTTCGGTAAGTCCAAATCTCTGATGAGGTCATTCAGTTCGTGTTGGGTGATTTTATGCGGTTCTGTAGACAGTTCACTGGGCACAAAGTCGGTATCTTGTGATGTTGTGGGATGTGCAATGTCTTCATCTGTACTCGTTACAGGATGCTCTTCGTCATCCAAATCGAGGGTGTCTGAGGAGGTAGGAGGATTGGGCACAGGTATGTCTTCGTTATGGGGCACAGGTCGAATGGCGGATGGAACATTAGGATACTTGAGGGTCCATTTTTTCTTCTTACTAATTCCACGTAATGGCGGAACCATGCAGAATAAACAGTCATCCACGTGGTTACTTTGTTCCCTCCACACGACGGGGATGCCGAAGCCCATTGACCTCGGTTTCCCATTGTACCACTCAAGTAATGTAGTTGCACATGTAATGCAGCATATATGCGGCGCCCACGTTTTGTCCTGATCTCCTAATATGCACTTAAAATAAAGGTGGTACGCTTTCTTGATGGCAGGTGTTAACGTCTTCTTTTGCGATTTTAATGTTACTTTGCCGCAAATATAGCAAAAGTTATTTGAGTCATTAACGCATTTACGTGGCATTTTGCTTATAACGTCAATGAGAAACTGATCGCAAGATTACGCTTTAACACGCACTACACTCTATATGTCATGAACTAACCACAGGTGCAAATTACGAGGAAACACTACAAAAGCACTATGTCAAAATGTGAAATAACGTGTCACCACAACAAGCGTCACTCTAGAACTGAGCTAAAGGGATTTACGATGTACTCAAGATGGCGCCAGACAACGAGGTTGCCAAACGAGCACATTCTACAGTGTTGGCATATGTTATGCTTCAATGATATATTCATTTCAATTGGGAAATAATGAAAACAGGGCACCCGTGTGTCTTCTAAACGCGAACCAATCATGCAAAATGAAGGTCATTTTCGGATTCAGCGACGTCGAATTACTAAAGAAATGATGGTTTCATCGAAGATACATTTTGGCTGTTGATTAGTGTATAATTAATACTTTACATGAAATGTGCATGACTGGGCCTTATAAGCTACTTTATAAGCTAGTTTAATTGTAAATTGCATAATTTATTGGAGATAATATCCGCAGTCAGAAGTGAGGATGCGGATGTTAAAAATGATGCGGATATCCGGTCCACCACTATATATACACTGTGTGTATATATATATATATATACGAGCTGTTCAAAAATTATCTGGACAGGGTGTTTAGTTTTCGAACGAGGTCAAGCTTGGAGTTGTGACTGTGCTAAACATGTCTCTGCATGTCGAAAAAGTTGACTGATAGGGTCAGCGTCAGTCCACTGTAATGAGCCGGTAAAGTTAAACGTGTTTTGTTTCGCGGCGATTTCTTACGATGTTGGTCATGTTACTTGTTTTTTTGACTGTGAAGGTGTTGTGCACCATGAATATGCTCCAGAGGGACAAAAAAAATCAACAAGGAATTTTACATTGAAGTTTTGAGACGTCTACATGAAGCAGTTCGGAGGAAACGGCCGCAGAAGTGGGAGTCCGGAGACTATCCCCTACGTACAGCAGCCTCCATATTCGCCGGATCTGGCTTCATGCAACTTTTTTTGTTTTCGAAGCTCAAACAAACCCTGAAAGGACACCGATTCGATGATGTTGAGACCATTAAAAGAAATTCGTCGGAGCAACTGCTGACCATCCAGAAAAGTGCTTTTGAAAAAAGTTTTCAACAGTGGCAGGATCGTTGGGCAAAGTGTGTGGCTTCAGAAAAAGCGTACTTTGAGGAAGATTAAGCCCCTGTAAGTACCATATTCTGTCTATAATCGCATCAGTCCGGATACCTTTTGAACAAACCATATATATATATATATATATATATTATATATATATATATAAAGTAATACCAAAAAATACAAAGGATACCAAACAGCCAACAGACCGGCTGGTCCCTACGAAGCTGTCTGTTTAAAAAGGAAGGTTAAGGAGGGTTAAAAAATGTAACCACCCCCTCTTGCCTTGGTAAATCTACTTTTTTTCACAATGCTAACATTTTGTAACGGAAATTTTTATGTAGAAGAAAACATTTTTATGTACAAAAGCCATTATCTTTTGTTCTTTGAAATCATGACAAAATGTGTAGCTCATCAATGAGCGAAATAGACACCAGAAAACGTTCTTTAGAAGCTATTTCAAGCAGATTTTGATACCAGCCACCCTCCTCACTCAAATCCTGGAGGAGACCCTGGAAAATTTAAGGACGAGTGAAAGTTTTAAAAGAAAGCAAAGAAGAGAGGTTGAAAAGAAGGAAAGAAATTTAAAGATAAAATGAAAATTTTGAAGTAAAGCGGGAGGGAATCCGAGTGAAAATTTTACAATTTACTTCTTCGCGCTAACAAATACTTCTAACTCGGGGCTTAAAGCAAGATAAGCATCTACAGTAATCTCTTTTTAAAGGATTCGATCGAATTACTTTGAACTACACTGGCTGGCAATCCATTCCACAAATTAACTATACGATTGAAGAAAAAATGTTCACCTTCATTAGAATTAAAATGTTTACCCACTAATTTGAGACCATTACCGCGAATTTTATCTGCATTTCTGAAGGTGAAATATTTTCCGGCGTCGACATTATCAAAACCTTTAATCATTTTAAATACCTGGATTAAATCTCCTCAAATACACCTTTTGACAAGTGAGAATAAATTTAATGTTTCTAAACGGGCAGTGTATGATTTGTTTCTAGGTCTTGCAATCATCTTAGTAGCCCGTCGCTGCACTCTCTCCATTCATGTCGTAAATATGGAGACCAGAACTGAACATAGTATTCCACGTGAGGCCATACTAAGGAATTATATAACATTAGCATTGTTTTCTCCGACTTTATAATTCAAATAATCTACCAATAAATCCTAATATTCTATTTGCATTTCTGACCGCTTCGATACATTGCTTACTCGGTTTAAGAGTGTCGGCAACAATAATACCTAAATCTTTCTCTTCCGTAACACTCGTTAGTGTCTTGTCGGGCATAAAATACTTTTCTTTAACATTGTTTCTATCGATATGCAACGTTCTACAATTATCTACATTAAAATTCATTTGCCAAATTTCCACCTACTCGAGTAATTTATTAATATCTTCCTGAATCTGCAAGCATTCTGCCGTTGATTTTGTTCGTCCCCCTAGTTTGGTAATAACCGCAAATTTTGAAATTATACTCTTAATTCCGATGTCAATGTCACTGAAATATATAATATGAAGAACTGCTCATGAGGCACGCCGCTAGTTCCACTTTTCCAGTTAGACGCTTTATTTACGTCCACTAAGGCAATTTTTAATCCATTTAAGAATAATACCATGAATGCCGTGAGAATGAAGTTTAGCTAATAATAATCTCCTATGTGGCGCTTTATCAAAAGCCTTTTGAATATCGAAATACATAATATCTACTCTTTTACTCTCGTCATATGTATTTACAATATCATTAAAGAAATCGAGAAGATTGTGATTAACTACTTTGTCCTGAATGATCGTCTCCACGAACTTACCAACTACTGAACTCAGACAAATAGGACGATAATTTCCCGGAAGAAAAAAACTTCACTTTTCTACGTGAAGGTCAAAATATGATGATAAAAACCCACTCTAATAGAAAGTTTATTTACACAACAGTTTCGATGTCCACTGGCATCCTCTTCGGGTGGATACAGAAAAAACGAATTTTTCTATATCCACCCGAAGAGGATGCCAGTGGGCATCGAAACTATTGTGGAAATAAACTCTGTCTATTAGAGTGGGTTTTCATTATCATATTCCTGGAAATGATTTGTCCCTTTGTAAATATTGGCAAAATGTTTGAAAGTTTCCAGTGGAAAGGTTTGGAAAATGTTAAAATGAATTCAGGGAGTTTAGCGAAGCTACATTCATAATAATAATGATTAATAATAATAATAATAATTATTATTAATAATAATAATATATAATAATAAATAAATTTTAATAATCATTAATTTCGCTCTATAAAAGCACGAAATCGAATTATCTTCAATAATCCTCATATTTAATTTATGACAACTTTGATGCTTTGTCACGAATTCATAATATTTCTAAAATCAAGTTTTAAATTTGATCAGTTTATCTGAAGAAAATTTTCAGATATTAAAAAAATAAAGATCTACTTAATTTTTTTTTTCAAACTTAAAAAAAAAAATGTCTTCCCTCAAATAAAAATAAAAAAGCGTTTTCTTTTTCCGTTTTCTGTTTGTTTACGAAGAATTATGGTCGACTTTTAAAATGGGTCTTCATTTAATTAATTATTTTAATTTATAATTTAGATTCTAATGACGCAGAGAAAATTGGAGGATGAAGAGGGAAAGTGATTTGGGGCCTTATCAACTTGGTGCGTAAGAATTAAAATTGCGAATCGGCCGGCAAAGAAAAAATAGGTTTAAGCTTTTAACTAGGGAGCTGTCTTGTTTATATGTAATCAACTTCCGAAGTAACACGGTACAAACCTTGCAAAGAATGCACTACATCACCTTTCCCTTTTCACCTTCCAATTATCTTATTTCAAGGAATAAAAATTTATTAACAAAAATCCTTCGACTTAACGCAGTTTTAAAGAGTCAAATGCAAGGGGTAAGCTATAGGTATAAACAGGGCCGTTTCTAGCCATTAGGGGGCCCTAAGCAGTATACCCATTTGAGGCCCCACCCCTCCATCCACCAACTCACGCCTTACTACATCACCTCAGCACACACATACAAAAAATGGCTGTGTTAATAAAAAACAATTATGAAACAATTTTAGTGAAACATTTATGTCCAAAACAACAAATATGTACTTTCAGAAGACAAACAGAAAAAATACTCTTCATGAAATTCCTGAAAATTAGCTTATACATTATTTAGAATAAATGACACAGAACTATGTATAAAAAAATAATGCAATTATCAACTACCAAACAATTACCAACTCTACGATACAATCGTGTAAATAGCTAACAGTTATACAGAACAGTTTGTATCTTCAAAATTTTTGCCTAATAGATTTTTTTCTGGGCGAAATCATCAATATCATCATCATATGAAATCTCCCTGCCAATGTCCTGGTTGATGCTTATGATGCCAAGGCCACTGAGGCAATCCTGCCCCATTGATGATCTGAGGTAGTTCTTGATTAGCTTCATCTTAGAGAAGCTCCTCTCGGCTGACGCTACTGTCACAGCATTTAGGAAAGTATAAGCATATAGTAAGAATAAAGTTAAATAATATAGAAATAAGATCTCACAATAGTTATTTACGCATAACGACCAAAACGTTTCGTTTGTCTCCGTTTTATCACATTTGTCTCATACAAAAACTTTAATTAATACGACAATATAATAATAATAATAATAATGATAATAATAATAATAACTTCAGCTATATTCCTATTCTTGCCCACTGAGCTATGACCTGGGAGCCTGTCTAGGGGCCCCCTAGTAGCAGCGGGGCCCTAAGCGACCGCTTAGTCTGCTTACGCCAGGAAACAGCCCTGGGTACAAAAATAGAACGGGTAAACCTCACGGAATATATACCCGCGTATAATGCGAGACTTCTTTAATTCATAAGCTTACTTAATCTATTTTAAACTCAAAACTTCCTTCAGCCAATCTCATTTCACATACGATATAATCAACAACAACACAGATAATAATTTAAAGTGCTTATTACGGCACATAGAATAGACTTATTCTTGTACTGTAAAACTGCAGGAAGCAAATAAAGTACGATAACTTATAGTTAGAGTTATGAGTTGTACAACCACTATAAAATGGGAATTCATGTAGTGAAATCTTCTGAAATTTGGTAAAGATTTTAAAAAATGTGAATAACTATTATAATTTCAAATCAAATATAAAGAAAAATGGGTAGAATTTACTAAATCTCTTAAAAAATGAATTACCATTTTATATATATATATATACAGGGTGTCCCGTAAGTCTGGACCCATAGGGAAAAATAATAAAATTACAAAATAGTCCAAAAATTTATTACATAATCTGTTCAAAGTGTCCGCCGTTGTGTCGCACACATAGTTGAAGACGCAATCTCCACTGCGACAGCACTTTCTGAATCACAGTCGCAGAAATTTCTTGACACGCCTCCACAATGCGTGCTTTAAGGTGGAAAATGTTCTGAAGTTTGACCTCGTACACTTTGGCTTTCAAGTGGCCCCACAAATAAAACTCCAGCGGAGTAAGATCATAATAAAAAAATAATAAAAATAATAATAAAAAAAATATATATATATATTATAAATAAATTTTTGGACTATTTTGTAATTTTATTATTTTTCCCTATGGGTCCAGACTTACGGGACACCCTGTATATATATATATATATACACACACCGGGTGTCCCATTCGAAATGAAACAACTTTGAAACTCCGTAATTTTTAAAGTATTAATGTGAGAATCTTGAGACTTTGCCAGTTACTACACCATATGCATAAGTTTTTGTCAATGTTTTTTGTTTGTTTCAGATTGAATTATGTTTACCCAACAAGAAAAAGCGAAATGTGTATTGTGGATGGCTGAGTTGAAGTCCCCTACTCTGGTGCAACGGCGATTCCGTACAACCTTTCACGAGGAACCACCCACCAGACAAGACCTATATGCATGGACCAAGAAATTTGAGGAGACTGGCAGTGTTCTAAAGGAACACTCTGGAGGGCGAACAAGCTCGGAAGATGATGTTGAACGAATACGCGGTGCCTTTGGTAGTAGCCCGAGAAAGTCCATCCGTCGTGCCAGTGTCGAACTGCAGATTCCTCGTTCAACTGAAAGAGCGCATCACAGAAGCGGTGGACTCTGTTACCCCTGAGATGCTAGGCAACGTGTTGAAGGAAATTGAGTACCGTTGCGACCTGGTCCGTGCTATAAATGGTGCACATATTGAATGCATACAATAAAGAACTCTAATGTATCTAAATGTTATAATTCACATATATCATATGAAACTTTATGACTGACTATTTACTGTGTGAATATTACATTGTTTGCATCATTCAATAAAAAATTATAAGGCTTCAAAGTTGTTTCATTTCGAATGGGACACCCGGTGTGTGTATATATATATACACACACACACGAGTATACATGCCTCGGTGGTGCAATGGTTAGCGTCACTGACTCTTAGAAAATGAATTACCATTATATATACTGTGTATATACACATATATACATACGAGTACACATCCCTCGGTGGTTAATGGTTAGCGTCGCTAACTACGAATCCATCGGCCCCGGGATCGAGACCCGGTGACGGCAGGCGGCGCGCAGCAAAACCCAGCTGTTCATCCCTCCACACAATAAAAATTGGTTGGTAAATAAATGGTAGCCTAGTGGTTAAGACGATGGCTGCTGGTGGGGCGTGGTTCGGATTCCACGTTAAACTGTAGGTCTAAGGTGAAGTGACAAGCTTGACCTTCGTCAGAATGAACAATTCGGGCGGGAGCAAAAACCAAGGTAAACCATGGTTAACCAAGTTATATACGTGTATATCATCGATCATAAGCCAATACCATACAGATATGAACTGAAAGGCAAATAAAGCTCACTGAATTTTTATAGTAGTTTAATACACTTCAAGAGACAGTACAAATACATTTCAATAAATAACTGTTGATTTGAAGACGAGCCAGTAATCATTCTTTTGTGTGACTTCGATCACGAATGAAGGCTTCGCTTCTGGAAGGCATCCAATCAGTCAAAGCCTGTTGTAGCCTTTTTACACACTCAATCCTCCTTTTCTTATTCATATCACCACTAAAATACGGCTTTCTGACAGCAACTTTTCTTTGCAGCTTACATTCTGGAAGCCTTCTTTTCATATTTACAACAGTTTCTAAGTTTTCCTTCCCCTTGAATAGCTGCACATATTTCTGAATCTGTCTTAAAGATATTGGCTGAAGAAAGTCTTCGAATAATGCGATCTTTTGTTATAACAGTTATCTTAGTCGACCTCGCAAGTTATACGAGTCGCCAAACTGTTATTTTTCTATACACCCGCTGAAGGGATCACTGAAACTGTTCCTTTGGATATTTTGAGCCCCATTTAAATTTCTCTTGGCTGTTGCCATGTTTATGGAGAGTGAGTATTTGGCCCTTAACCCTTTCGTTGACGAATTTTTTTTTAAACCAAAACTTATAAGATTTATTGTTATTTAAAGTCCAATAATTTAGTAACTTGTCACTTACATTACACTTACTTAGGGTTCCTTTCCTGACATCTAAATTAAAAACAATAAAAAACATGTAGTATAGACACAATTGTAGAAAATGTGTATTTTAGTACAATATATATTACTATTTCCGGTGGATAATACAATTCCACTGGCAATTCGCGTGTTAAATGGCTGTTAGATATTTTTCTAGAATATCAGAAAAAGACAAAACGTCCGTAAATCAGGCGATGCTTTATCATACCAAATCTAAGTAATAATATCTAAGTATTAAAAAAGAAAGTAAGAGCTTTAAATTACCGTATATGTAGGAAATGTAAGGTTTCCACCAAATTTATACAATTGCTGAATATATCGGCGGTACAAGAGATATTTTGCTAGGTTGCTACGCACCACGTGTAAATAGGTGCTGCTAAAAGATATATATATATATTGGACGGACACGCATGATTTTTGCGTGATGCAAAATTAGTTCCATTAGGATTCGACCTCAACACATTATGAATAGAATGCGAGGGCGTTAACCACCATGTTACAACAAAGCAATAGTACAACCTGACGCATATTTCAACACTTTAGGCGAAAGCGCTATGCGCTCTCTCGGGTGTTGAAATGTGTGCCAGGTTGTACAAACTTTTACCTCGGGTAGTTGGTGGTTAGCCCTCGTCTTCTGGTCAAGAGCATTAGGCCCGAATCCTGGTGTGGGTAATTAACTTAGAATTTACCGTTATAAAATCTTGTCTTATACAAACCACGTATCAGATGCAATAACAAATGTCAATAACACCACTTAATGCACAATGTCATTATTATATAAAATGTATAAAATCTAAAAATGTCGTTGTAATTGATGTCATCATTTGTGGTAACTGTAACAGTGCACTGTAAAAACGTACTGTGTCCGAAGAAAAAAATGGCTGATGAAAACGCAAGGAAAACAAAGCTATGATTATTTACTTAACTAATCTAATAAATTAAGTATTAATAAGTATGTTTCACTTAGTTTGACTAGATATTTTGATGAATTAAAATTAATTTAGTATTTACTAGCTCCTTCAGCTCAACAGCGACAGTAGATTTTATTTCTTACATAGTTTGTACAGATTTCTAAGATAAAATACTGTAGAGCAAAATACTGTAAACTGCTTTTTTTTCAGGGTAGCAAATTGAGATGAAAGAGCAAAGAAACGCCTTTTCTCATATTCTACCAGGAATATATATATATATATATATCTTCTTCTCTTTTTTTTTTATATATATTTTTATTTTATTATTTTTATTTTTTATCTTCTCTTCTTCTCTTCTTCTTCTCTATATATATATAATATATATATATATATTATATTATATATATATAAAAGAGGAAGTTTGTTTATTGGTTTAGTTGTTCGCTATAGAAAACCAAACGGTTGAACTTACAAATTTTAAAATAACTTCATAATAACCAGTTTTTTACAAGGAATCTAATGGTGCTATTTATTTATTTATTTATTTAAAATTTATTTATTTATTTAAAATTTAACGAAAATAGCACGACTTAACTAACCAATCGTCGATGCCGTACAATTAACCTAAAATAAATAAATAAAAAAAAATTTATTGTTTTCCATTCAATTCAGGTTAGGTTGGTTAGGTTAGGTTGGTTAGGTTAGGTTAGTTAGGTTAGGTTGGTTAGGTTAGGTTGGTTAGGTTAGGTTGGTTAGGTTAGGTTGGTTAGGTTGGTAGGTTAGGTTGGTTAGGTTAGGTTGGTTAGGTTGTTAGGTTAGGTTGGTTAGGTGGTTAGGTTAGGTTGGTTAGGTTGGTTAGTTAGGGGTTGGTTAGGTTGGTTAGGTTAGGTTTGAGTCGTGATATTTTCGTTAAAGCTTAACCTAACCTAACTTAACCTAACCTAACTTAACCTGCTAGCTATTTATTTTATTTATTTTATAAATAAAATTAATGAAAATAGCACGACTTAACCTAACCAATCGTCAATGCCGTACAGTATAAAGAATCCTCTCTCTTAAAATAAAAATAAAAAAAAATTTTTTTTTTTTATTTATTTTTTTAGGTTAATTGTACGCCCTTGACGATTGGTTAGGTTAAGTCGTAATAGTTTGGTTAAAGAGAAAATATTGAGCTTCAGCTGGGATATTTTGGAAAATTTAGGTTACCCGGGCAACGCCGGGTAACCTGCTAGTATATATATATATATATAAAAAGAGGAAGTTTGTTTATTTGTTAGTTGTTCGCTATAGAAAACCAAACGGTTGAACTTACAAATTTTAAAATAACTTCATAATAACCAGTTTTTTACAAGGAATCTAATGGTGTTATTTATTTATTTATTTAAAATTTATTTATTTATTTAAAATTTAACGAAAATAGCACGACTTAACCTAACCAATCGTCGATGCCGTACAATAACCTAAAATAAATAAATAAAAAAAAATTTGTTTTTTTTATTTATTTTTTTAGGTTAATTGTACGGCATCGACGATTGGTTAGGTTAAGTCGTAATAGTTTGGTTAAAGAGAAAATATTCGACCTTCAGCTGGGATATTTTAGAACCCGCACGAAGGGCGGGTTTTAGGTTACCCGGGCAACGCCGGGTAACCTGCTAGTATATATATAAAAGGGAATTAATTTTCCTACAATGAACATGCTAAAAATAATGTTCCGAAGAGGTAGAGATGCGAAATACATTATTAAAAATTATATTATAAAAAAACCCACGTGATTTTGAATTAATAAACAATAATTACGTACGTGCTCAAGATTTGAATTATTAAAACACGAAATATAATAAATAATTTATGAATAAACTTTAATGTTGAAGTCGTCAATTTAAAAATAGAAAAAAACACGTAAATGATTCATTCGGTGATTTTCTCTCGAACCTAAACTGGAAATAAACATTATTTTAATTATATTTATGTAATAAAGAGGGGGGCGACAAGCTTGACCTTCGTGAAATGAGGAATCATCGCACGGAACCTTTGAAAGGTTGAAAGGAAAGGTATATATGAATGTTCATAAATCACCTACTGAGATATTTATTTAGTCACCAGATGGCGCTTTATGTTACAGAGGATGTTGAAAGAAAACTTTGTAGTGAGGTATACGTTTTTATTACATTTATTACGTAAGCTGTAAATAAAACAGTATCATCATGTAGACTAAAGTTATTGAAGTTAAAGAAAGCAAATGTTGAGAGAGATTTCCTTTTCAAGCGGAGCTGAATACGATGGTTCATGTTGTGAAACGCGCGTTGTCTTTCATCAGAGACATTCGTCTAAAGTGCGTGCATTAATTATTATATAAAAGACGTTTTTTAAGCGTGTCCTAATTCCTCTGTAGCCTAGAAATAAGCTTTGAGAAAATATACACTTTATTAACTGTTTTGAGTCTCCTAAACACCCTGTATAAACACATTATAACTAACAATCGCCACAAATTAATAAACTTAAGATGTACGAAATACCCGCGCACGCAAGCCTGTAAACACAAATTTTCTTAAATCCGAATTCCCTACCACCAGATGGCGCTCATTCCAAATCATCAATACTTGGTCATCATGTATGGCGAGCGGCTCTTGCCCTTTTCATTTACTTACATTCAACCGTAGCCACAATTCACAAATTGGACAGAAACGAACGAAATAGAAAAATGTTTCCCTATTTAGAATTTTTTTTTTTTTTTTTTTTTTTGCTATTTCATTGCTCCGAATATTTTACACCTACGATGGAAACTCGACACACAATTGAGGATATTGAGGTTTGGTTTATTTGCAGCAAAGAAAGGTAGAAGTTGATAAAAAAAAATGATGGAGTGAAGGAAGAAAAATAAGTTGAGTACAACGAAATTTAAGATTGCAAAATGTTTGGAGCGTCGATGCAGTACAAGAGAGGGTAGGTGTAGTGTACGTGTATGTGTATGGAACGCAGATGCAGTACAAGAGAGGGTAGGTGTAGTGTATGTGATGGAAATGAGTTGATGGGAAGGAGTAACTGTAAATGAATGAATGAATAAGTGTGGAATTGCAAAGACGATGATGAAACAATTTATTATAAATATGAGTAAATGGGACCTCGCATTTTTCTTCAGGTCTTTCCGGAGATTTTGGAGGCTCGGGGGGGTGGGGTCCTAATAAAACCCAATAATAATTAGAAGGGAAGCAGAGAGGGAATTAAGGCACTATTAAGGCTGGAATAGTGTCTCGAATACTCTCAGTTAATGTGTAATTACTTCAAAATAGACTGTTTTTTCTACAGACTTTGGAATTAGATTGTTGCTAATCACACAGAAAATAGGAGACGTACTTCTGCTAATCTACGTACAGTACAATCAAATAAAAAAGGTCTGTCTCACACCCCATCTTTCTTACCATTATTTATTGGTAAGAAACATAGATTCACGGTAAGACTCTTTGAACCAATTGTACGCATACATTTATCCAATTTACTTTATTTTTACGGAAAAACAAGGCATGAGGCCATGAAGCTCGCTGCGGCCGCACCACTTACGACGCGAGCGGAACTTGACCCATGCGGCACAGCATAAGAAAGTGGGAGATGCTGAGGTTTTTTGAAGTGGATGGTGGAAATTAACCCCTGAAGATAAAGAAAGAGGTCCAGGCTGCGACAGCTCCTTGCAAAGAGCTATATAAAGACCTGAAGATGAAAGCAGGCCAGTGCACCATCACCTCATTCTTCCGGCCGAGTTCTCGTCCTCGTTTGCCACCAAGATCCCCCACCAATGCGCCGCCTAATACTCCTCCTCCATTCGCCAGATCACCATCCAAGACTCCAAGCTCTCCACCTGTGATGTAGTCAAGACCACCATGGCCGAGACCAGTAAAAAAGGTCTCGAGTCCTACATCACTGCTCTTCACTAACTCCAACCACCATCACTGAGTTGCCGTTGAGTCCGACAATCCTCCAGCTTCCTCCACCAACTGAACTTCACTCCTCAACACAGTATACAATATATTTTCCTAATTAATATTTCATACATTTTTCGGATCTTTTCCGTTTCATGTACTGTTTTCGATTTTGTTGAAAATAATATATTTACTGTAGATTTCTACGCTGATTTAAAAAATGTAAGTCTTTTTTTTGGAGAAATGAGCGGTTCAAAAGTAAGGTTAGGTTAAGGTTAGGTCAACTGAATGCCCGGTTAGGTCAACTGAATGCCCTTGACAATTGGTTAGGTTAAGTTGTGATATTTTCGTTAAAACTAACGAAAATATCACGACTTAACCTAACCAATCATCAAGAGCATTCAGTTGACCTAACCGGGCATTTATTAACTTAACCGGACAGAAAAATAACGGTCGAAATCTATTCACACAAATACTTAGTGACATAAGCCAATATTACTAAAGAATACAATAACTCTTGTATTAGTTTTCAGTTGTATTGTTATAGTTTTTGACCTAATACAAAATTACAATAACAAACAACGTTTGAACCGCTCATTTCTCCAAAAGAAGACTTACATTTTTGAAATCAGCGTAAAAATCTACATTAAATATCTTATTTTCAACAAAATCGGAAATAGTACATGAAACGGAAAAGATCCCATTTTCATTATTAATTATATCAATGGTCAACAGTTTTTGTCACAGAGATATTTTT
Organism: Bathynomus jamesi; assembly: GCA_023014485.1. NCBI lineage: Eukaryota > Metazoa > Arthropoda > Malacostraca > Isopoda > Cirolanidae > Bathynomus > Bathynomus jamesi. The sequence goes on along the minus strand of JAJOZX010002833.1, from coordinate 88,170 downwards.
ACTTGAACTATGTGTAATTTTTTACGTTGATTACGAAAATGAAAACAGAATTTTCTATCACCCGCAGTTTTAGAGTGACACACGAATTTACATTACTTAGGATTTGAGTGAGAATAGGAAGGGGCGGGGTCTGCTCCTTCCTCTTCCTCTGCTTATAAGTTGCTACACGTCACTGTTGACTTTCATTTGTCAGTTACTCATTTGATTTCACTCAGTTAACATCGTGCATTTTATTCGTGATTTTCCTTAATCATTTTTTGTGTCAGTGCGTTCGTATTGTTTCATGACAGAATGCCACGCAAGTGTGTCAACCATCCAAACGGGAAAGGATTTGCACAGGCGTGTAAAACAGCATCAATATTCCGTTAGAACGGGACAGTCGTCCAGTGCCTTTTTGTCCATTTGTCAGTTATCTCATTGTATTGATTGGAATAATGCTTCAGTTTTGTTTCACTCTATCATATTGTTAATAGAAATATTCTTGAGTGTTATTATCCAACTTACAAATAACTTTAACATGAGCAAAGGTCTTTTTCAACTCGATCCCGTTGTTTTGAATTCGTTCAGAACGGATTTAGACAAGAAGGGCAGAGTGCTAAAACTTTGGTAATTTTCCCTTATAAATTTGTATGCTCCTCTTACAATTTTTATTTTTCAATTTTTTTTGTTTTTTTTTTGTTACCTATATATCATTCAGGCATTATCTATAAAATTGGTTGTAAACAATCCATTTGATCTTGTGTTGAATTCGGGCAAAGTGCTAAAATTGGTGGTTTTCCTTACAAATTTGTATGCTCCTCCCACAATTTTATTTCTATATTTATTATATATATATATATTTTTTTTTTTTTGTAACCTATATATAGTCTTGAACTCTTTATTTACTTCAGTGTTCCTGAGATGTCATTAGACGAAAGCGCTTGAGCACCACTCAGTTTCCTTTCCTTCGTGGTTTTATTCATAAATATTTTTCACGTGTTACTTTCGTGAAATAATTTATATATATATTATATATATATATATATATATATATATATATATATATTATAATAATATATATATAGCGCGAATTCAAATTTCAGTCCTGGATTGAAAGTGATTTAAAACCAACTGAAGCGAGTTTATACCGGTTGAACATCTACATTATTTCCCCGATCTAAATCTCAATCTTAATCTAGCTGAGACTTCCTTTGCCTTATACCAAACCTGAATATCTTGCCAGTCCTCAGCTTTGAAAAGTTTTCCCTAACTCGGTTTATATATATATATATATATTATATATATATATATATATATATATATATATATATATATATATATAAGAAACACCGTAGAGGAGTTAGACTGTGTGTCAGATAGAATCATGTGGATAAGAATGAAAGGCGAAGAAGTAGATACATTTGTCATGCAAGTGTGTATGCCAACAAACGCCCATCCGGAAGAAGAGGTAGAAGAAATGTATGATAGAATAGAGAAAATAATTGAAGCCCATGGAAGAAATGCTAACATAATAATCATGGGGGACTGGAATGGTGTGATTGGAGAGGGGGAAGACGGAAGGGAAGTTGGACCATTCGGATTAGGTAGAAGAAATGAAAGAGGAGAAAAGCTAGTAGAATTTTGCAGAAGGCAAAAACTCATGGTGAGATACTTGGTTCCAAAATCACAAAAGGAGGAGATACACATGGAAAAAAACAGGACACACAAAGATTCCAAACTGACTATTTTGATAAGAGAGATATAGGAATGCAGTGAAGAACTCGAAAGGGTAAAAATACATTTTTCAAGTGTATTTTGGTGTGCTCTGTTCAAATATGACCATTTCTCGTGCAAATGAACAGAAATAAGTGTTTGGGCCACGCAATGACAACTATTTCTGTTCATTTGCGCAAGAAATGAAGGTTATATTCGAAAAAAGCACACCAAAATACACTTGAAAAATGTATTTTTGACTACATTTTATACAATAAAGCATAACCTAACATGTTCATGTTACGAGATCTCGTAAACGACGCATTGCCACAGGAAACGTGCAAAACGCCTCAAAATTAACCAGAAAGTTTGCTCTCGTCATTTTCGTTTAAACTAACAAAAATATCACGACTTACCTAACCAATCATCAAGGGCATTCATTAACCTAACAGGTTAATATTGGTTATTTCACCTAAATATCTTCCGATCTTTTCGTATTAGGCACTGTCACATTTCGGGCAAGTTAAGGATGAGAGAACAACGCCGTAATTGATAAAAACATCCAATGCTTTGTCTTCATCTAGGGCACATGACGAATCAAGTTCTCAAAGTACAAACCACACGAACGGCACGTCATAATTCTATCACAAACACCACCAAACTGGATCCAATTAGAAAAAAAAAAGCCAGAAGAGAAACCAACAAACTAATTAAGTCGCAGAATAAGCTTTCGAGGGTTAACCCTCGAAAGCTTATCCTGGAGCAGATGCTGACTCCTATCATAAGTTGGTGATAATGGAAAATATGGTGAGGTTGAAGACTGAAAAAGAATAAAGTAGGGAAGAAATGGGATACTGAAAAAAAGGGGAACAAAGGATAGTTTTTGCTAAAAAGGTGAATGAAGAGCTGAGGCAAAATGACGGCCATACATGTCCCCTTTACAGCGCGAGGCCGTTCCAGCTAGGAACAGTAAAACATTACATTACAAAACTATATATTAATAAATACAAAGCAAATCAGGCTGCCTACACAAGTTATCATTACCCTACCTTAAACTTAACCTAAACTTAAACCTACAATATTAAATATTTAAATAACTGGCACTTGTACAAATAGGGGTTTATTTAGAGAGCTTGCGAGAAGTTGCGAGGTCTGGCTCCCAACTCCGTCTCCTAAAAAATTCGTAAGAAAATAACTAATAAAACACCACTTACATAAATATCATTTTTCCAATAATAAAAAGCTTAAGTACATAATATACATTATACACACACATAGAAACCAATTTATAACATACAGCCTTACCTCTTCTGCAGGGGACAATTCTTAGATTACTGGTGTTACAGTATGTTATCTCTGTCCAACCAAATCTAATACAAAAATTCCTTTACAGGGAAAGCTTCGATAATACTTTTTTCTTATTTTAAATTTTACACCCTTTAATCACCAAAATTCCCACAGTTCAAGACCAGCCGTCCGCTTTCAAGCAACCAAAATTCAAAAGTCCAAGCACGCACGAAATTCAGGCACGTATCACATACCATACAAACAACCACCCAGCGGGTCATCCAAAAATCACTACATGCATCCTGTTACAATATGACATGTGAAGAAAGATGGTGTAGACTGAGGGATACAATAAAGGAGAGTGCACAGGAAAATATCGGTTATGTGAAAAGAGAAGCAAGGAAACCCTGGGTCATTACAGAGATGCTTGACAAAATGGAAGGAAGAAGAAAATGGAAGAGTATAAATACAGAAGAAGGGAGACAACGATACAGACAGTTGAATAACGAATTGAGAAGAGAAACTGATAAAGCGAGAGAGATGTGGCTTGAAGAGCAGTGCAGGGAAATGGAGGAATTAGAAAGGAAAGGAAGAACTGATTTAATGTACCAAAAAGTTAAGGACAAAGAGATGGAAAAGAAGTAGCTTGGGAGTGCGAGAAAGAGAGGGGAGAAATGGAGAAAAACTGAAAAGACCAGAAGATATAAGGAAGAGATGGATTGAGTGTATTGAAGAACTGTATGATAAAGAGAACAAACCTAATAACATCGAAATGGAGGAAGCAGATGAGGTGGAAATATGGGACCGGACATATTGGAAAGAGAAGTAGAGATGGCTGTAAAAGACCTAAGAAATTGCAAGGCCCCAGGACTAGATGATGCACCAGCAGAACTTCTGAAGAGTCTTGAAGGTGATGCTAGAGAGGAGGTGAATATATTGTGCAGAAACATGTATGAAAGTGGAGACTGGCCTGCTGACTTTATGAGAGTCTCTATGATTACTATCCCCAAGAAAATGGGAGCCACAAAGTGTTCAGAATTTCGAATCATAAGCTTGGTCATCCATGCATCAAAAATAATGCTAAGGATACTAACCAGAAGACTAACGAACAGAGCTGAGCAGTACATTGGAGAAGATCAGTTTGGATTTAGGTCAAAATGCGGAACAAGAGAAGCTATTGGTATTATGAGAATGATGGGAGAGAGAGTGCTGGAACATGATCAGGAAATGTTTGTTTGTTTTGTTGACTTTGAAAAAGCTTTTGACAGAGTCCAATGGAGGAAACTAATGGAAATATTGAAGAATATTAATGGTGACTGGAGGGACCGTAGGCTGATAAAAAATCTATATCTTGGCCAGACTGTGAATGTTAGAGTTGCAGGAGGAGAATCGGAGCCTGGATTGGTTGGGAGAGGGGTCAGGCAAGGATGCTCCCTGTCCCCCGTGTTATTTAACATCTATGCGGAAGCAATGATAATAGAAGCACTCTCAGATCTGGAAGAGGGAATCAGAGTGGGAGGTAAATTTGTCAAATCTGTAAGGTTTGCAGATGACAAGGCATTTGTTTGTAGCACTGAAGAAGGACTGTTCAAGCACTGAAAGTTGTAAACGACACCGCAAAACGAGGGGTTGCTCTGATCACTGAGTATAACAGCATCCTTACGAGAAATAAGGAACAAAAGTAGTTCATCCTACAGGTGGTAACGGAACATTGAAAGACGTATCCCAATGTCAAAAAATCAATACTATAAAAATCGTGAGATTTAATACAATTAGTCATATAACCATGATATGTTTTTCTTTTACAAACAAAATATTTTTTCAGTTGTTTGAGTGTTTCCTTTTAAAATAAAGTATTTACTTTGTTTGACATAACATTTTAGTTTCAAATTTCTTCGTACAGTCATCGAGAAAGTGTAATTAATGAACATTGAACAGTACTCTAAAAACATTAATATCTGAACTGTTCATCCTTCGGTAGCGACCTCTAAATAACAAAATTTTCAAGTGTTTTTATGCATTGGTTTCTAATACAGTGGAACAAAATGGGAGGGTGTCCCGAAAAATTTTGCAATTTTCTTTTTTTTATCACAAATAAGAACTGCCCTAATATAAGGTGGAGGCTTTTTCTTCACCAGTGTAACTCACTTTCATATTAGCCATTGCGTGCTATTCTACCTGCAACGAGAAAAAGGTCCCAAAGCAAGAAATCAATTTGAATATTTGTTTTAGTTTTAATGTATTACTTTTATAAATTTAATTTAAACTAAATTTTTCTGAGACCGTACTTATTGGGACTCTCTCTCTCTCTCTCTCTCTCTCTCTCTCTCTCTCTCTCTCTCTCTCTCTCTCTCTCTCTCTCTCTCTCTCTCTCTCTCTCTCTCTCTCTCTCTCTCTGTATATATATATATCAGAGGAAAAAAATTTTTAAATTTATAAGAAAAAATAATCAATATACCATTTCCTTATCACTCCAAACACTGAATCAATTCCAATTTTAGCCACTGACAACACGTTATGCCTCCAATGTTTTGCGTTAAAAATGAACGACTTTATCACGCGTTTATGAAACGAGTCTATATAAGTGAAGAGAGTTTGAAATTTTGTTCCGCCATTCAAACTTCAGAGATTTCAAAACATTTAACACACACACACACACACACAAAATATTATTGGATATTGCATATATGTCAATATTCACGATTCAAATTTATTGCAAACAACTTTATTCAAATGTACATTTTCATTTTTTAATTACTCCTACGGGAACGGTTAACTTAGGAAAGCAAAGAAAAAAACCTCATTGAAGACATCACGCATTTCCCTCTTCTGTTGCTTCCTGCGTACGATAATTAAAAGACGTGTTTTGGGAGAAACTCAATTTTCAAGTGTGGAACTTGGAGATACATAGGCGCAAATATACGCTTTGCAATTGCATACAAAAGTACTGTCTTATCTCGAAACTAGGAGATTAAGGGGGGAGCTTATTGACGTTTTCAAAATCGTTAATAACATCGATAACGTAAATTTTGACAAACTGTTCACTTTCGATAATAGCAATACTCGTAATAACGGATTTAAGTTGCGTGGCAGACGTTTCATTACTAATATCGCTAAAAACTTCGTTACGTTTAAAGTAATTGATAAATGGAATAATCTCCCCGCGTCAGTCGTTAACTCTACCAGCGTTAATATGTTTAAGAACCGTTTAGAGAGGCATTTTAAAAATATTACGTTGTTTAAAATAAAAAAAACAATTAGCAACAGGAGCTCTGGGGTGGTGGTCGAGGATGAGTCTGTTGACGATCAATGCCAGCTTGTGACATGCCAGCGTGTGATGCCAGCAATAAAATTATTAAAAAAAAAAAATTAGACTAACAGGAACGTAGATGTAGCTCGTAGAGTAAACTAACCCACTTTTTGTTATACTCTACCTACTTTTTACTTTTTTGTTTTTTTAATCATCTCCTTACTTGCATGTCTGTAACTCTCTTTACTTGCATGTCTGTTGTTTGTATGGTATGACAGTGAGTTAAGACTGTGTTTGCATGGTTTGTAAGCGTTCTTATTTTAGTTCTTTTTATCTTTCACCCCTCTCCTATTCTCTTCGACTATTTTTCCGACTTGTCGGCAGTGGCCGGCGGATGATGATGGGGAGTCTTTCTTCTTCTTTTTCTGAATGAATGTTAACCCACGAATGATAGGTTTTGCTACTTACTTAACCCCTTTTTCTTCTCTTTTAACCCCCTCCTCTTTCCTTTCTCTCGGGCTAACCTTAGAGTGGATCTTAGGGTCTTTGTTAGCCTTAGCTTCTGTAGATCTGTAGAAGTAAGTTTTAATAAGCATATTACTGAAACACACACACACACACAGGGCCGGCGCTCAGTATTCAGAGTGCGCTTGTTTTAATTGATTTTAAAACCCATTTAAATCACCGTTCAATTTATAATATCATAACTGACATACGAAAATTATAATAAGGATTATTCTATAATCTCTACTATAATATAAAAGAGAGCTGTCCGTCTGTCCGTCCGTTCGTCCGTCACACTTTCAGCGTGTGCGCGTGCGTGCGTGTGTGTGTGCGTGCGTGTGTGTGTTTCAGGGTGTGTGCGTGCGTGCGTGTGTGTGTTTCAGCGTGTGTGCGTGCGTGTGTGCGTGTGTGTGTCTGTTCCAGCCATAGCTCCAAAATGAAAGCAGTTACAAACATAAAACTTCACACACATATTGATTAGGTCCCGAGGTTGTGCACCTGGGTGTTGAATGCCCGGTTAGGTCAACTGTACGCCCTTGACGATTGGTTAGGTTAAGTTAGGTTAGGTTAGGTTAAGCTTTAACGAAAATATCACGACTCAACCTAACCTAACCTAACCATTCAATTAACCTAGCTAATAACAGCCTTCGAACTACAAAAAATATTCCGGCCCTCTACTTGGATATGTTTTACTACCAGCACGTAGGGCGGGTCTTTAGCTAACCGTCAGCGAAGCGACGGGTAATGTACTAGTGTATATAAAATGGAAAGCGGGTTTTAGTTCCCACAAGGCCACAATGATGTATGTATCATGTGATCTTTCAGTGGGCCAGCCGGAGAACGGGGCCGGGTGCAGTGCACCTCCGGCACCCGCCTAAAACCGCCCCGATACGCAGAGCTGTGTTACCGTATAAAACAGACTTTTTCACATTTTCAGTTGTGGATGATGACATTTAACATAATCAGAATAACAATTAGCTTAACCAAACCAAACCAAACCTAACCTAACCTAACCTTACCTAACCTAACCTAACCTAACCTACCCTTTAATCTATCCCTTTTTTATGAAATTTAATAATTTTCAATAAAACATAACTAAAATTATGGTGACACCGTCAATGTCACTACACGCAAATTCGTGTCGCGATAAACTCTGCGTGTATATTAAGCATGTAATACGTATATACTTATGAATGTGTATATACAAGACATATAATTTCCATGTAGGAATAGGAGCTGTAGGGAAAAAAGGTTCGTTTTAAACGAATGAAAAAAGATTGAAAATGAGCGATTCGTGTTCTTGAATGAAAAATAAATGGAAAGTCCTTGATTATTCGCATGAAATGATCGTTCATTACTCCAATTTTTCACGAGAGACTTGTCAAGAGGTGATACTTTATATACACTTTAAATTTCACTCAATGTACGATTTGGAGTGTGTGTGTGTGTGTGTGTGTGTGTGTGTGTGTGTGTGTGTGTGTGTTGTGTGTGTGTGTATTTGAAGCAGCTTCGAATCGTTTCACCCCATTTTTACCAACTAAAGACCTGAAGTTTTTCACAAAAACCAAAAACAATTTTTTCGTTACCTCATTTCATGCAATGAACTGAACCAAACGTGGGAGACATTTTTTTTACGTTAATTATAAAATGCAACGTTTTAACTTTGTTTTTATCGGCGTTTGCAAAGGCAGGGGCTCTACGTCGTGCCTACGTCCTAACACCGTTTCCCGTTAAATCAGCGAGGTTGAGCGACGTTGTGTCTGTTCAGTAACTGGATGGATGACCGTCCTCCGCGTTCTAATGATGTGGCGATCCTTAGACGGCTCGAATCCCACGTAAAGCCATAGGTCCCCTCTGTCACATGACCTTTCCCGTTACGAAGGTCAAACAGCCACAAACACTATTATTATTAGGACGCCAAGTAGGTCAGTGGTTACGGTGGCGAACTTTGAGCGGTGAGGCTTCCGCCCGCTGGTTCCTGGGTTGGGTTGAATTGGCCGCTTAACCATGTCATTTCTCGGACTAAAGATGACCCTTGGGGCACACTCACTCTCACATCGTGGGGTAATGAGCTTCCTGTCTATTACCTTTCTACCTCTATTATTATTAATATCAAAGGAAAATGGAGTTTTCAGAACAAGGAGTGTATCGTTATATTTCATTAAATGGCGAAGAGCAACAATATAGCGAATCACTTTTGTAATGAAACAAAAAATATATAACACTAGACCAGCGCTGTCCAACTTGCGGCCCGCGGAATGGACGTTTGCCAAATTTCATTTCTGAATTTTCTTTCCTATTTTGTCATTTCTAGTAGGGAGAACAACATTCAGCGGGTTCCTAAGTCGTATTAACCAACAGTGTATGATTATAGGCAACATCTTGGCCGCGCTTTATCGAAGTTGGACAGCACTGCACTAGACTAACGTATACGAGTAATGTACAAACCTTCGTTTGAGATATAACAATAGTGATTGATACTAATATTAGATTTTACTTTCACGCACTCAAACTTTCATTTTACACACAAACACACTTTCTCTAACAAAGGAAAGTACCGTCCAGTGAAGTCTAATCACCGCACTTAAAAATAACAGCATACTTGAATCTTAAACCCGCATATTTGGAGACTCCAAATAAGCGAAAGAGTGCAAATATTTTTTTTTCCGGTCCCTTAAATTCTTAAGCCTTTCTCATTATCGAAATCACTCCTTTTGGGGGTAATTTTGAGTTTATATTTTTAAAAATAGTTACCCTTTAATATATGTATGTAATATGTATATGTAACTTACAAAACAGAACTTTCTTTTTTTCAGTAAAAGTTACTGTATTATTTTTTCACTGAATACGCACAAAACCAAAGGTTCAATAAAGATTCCAACGACACGCCCTCATTCCTGCGAAAATGTTTTTCATAACTCAGATATGGCCATCAACAGATTCAGATAAAATAAAACATATATTCGACAAGAAGTGACATAAATAAATAAATAGAAACTTCACTGAACCCCACGATCATCCTAACCTTTAGAAGTCGGGGAGGGGGGGGGGGAGTAATTGTGCGAATAACGACAAAGCTCACATTCCTGCAAAAACATTCCTTATGCCCAAAATATGTCCATCAACAGATTCAAATTAAAAAAAAAAAATTGACTAAAGGTAATATGCTGGAATTAAAAAAAAATCAAAGCCCCACCAATTGTTTAGAAGAGTTAATGGTGTCGATAACGACATACTTCTCATTCATACAAGTGTGTTCCCTATACCCAAAATATGGGCATCAACAGATTAAAATTAAAAACAAATATTCGACTAAAAGTACTATACCCGAAATGGGCATGAAGTCACAAAAACAATCTAACCAGCATTGAACAACAATATCATCACAACGTTTAGAGGTGGTAATTGTGAGTATAACGTTATACCCACATCCAGACAAAAATTATTCTTATACCCCAAATATGCCCATCAACTGATTCAAATTCAAAGCAAATAAATATTCGACTAAAAGTGATACATCAGAAAAATGGAGAGAGAGAGAGAGAGAGAGAGAGAGAGAGAGAGAGAGAGAGAATTAAGTCCAACAATCTACTATAATTGCTTTTCACAAATATATGACGTGGTTATTTTCTAGAATTGTGGAAAAAATTCTCAAAAACTTGTAAATTTCAGAGAAATCGTCAAAAATTATTATTTTTAGTAATTTCTGCGGTTTCCTCTTTTTTTCTTTAATTTCTCGCAAAAATAAACAAATAAATAAACAAAAAAGGTTATGAAAACTTAATATACAATAACAATATTTTTAACGCATGAAGGAAGTTGTTGGACAACCTAAAACATCATTATTACGGTCATTTTTATTATTTAACAAATTTAAGCTCGAACAGAGTAATTATTTAAAAAAAAATGTAATGTAAATGTAAATAAATAAATAAATAATAAATAAAATAAAGAAAAAATATGACTACAAACTACGTAACCCTTCATCCAAATTTTAACTTTTTTTTTTTTTTTTGGGGGGGAATGATTACGAGGTCTTTTATTTGAAGAGCTCACTTCGAAATTAAACTTGTCAGATTATTCCAAACATAAAATTCTTCGTTTGAGAATCAAACGGATCTTCGATATTCCAAGCGTATAATGTCATCAGAGGTTCGGCAAAAATACAATTTTTATTTCTTCAATTCCTTTTGAAGGATTTACAACCGTCTAAAATAGGATTTGCGAATTTCACGCTAATAGAAATATTTTTTGCTACATTTACAAGTCGGTTGCTACTTTTACAGCTTTTACTTTTACAAGTATTGCTACTTTTACAGCCAATAATATAATAATTATAATAATAATAATAATAATAAAGAGCAACAGACCGACTACGAGGCTGTCTGTTTAAGAAGGAAGGTTTAAAAGATGGAAGAAAATTTAAAGACGAGCGAAAGTTTTAAAGGAAAGCCGAGAAAAGAGGTTGAAAGGAATGAAAGAAATTTAAAGATAAAATGAAAATTTTGAAGTAAAGAGGGAGGGAATCCGAGTGAAAATTTTACAATTTACTTCTTCGCGCTAACAAATACTTCTAACTTGGGGCTTAAGGCAAGATAAGCATCTACAGTAGTCTCTTTTTAAAGGATTCGATCGAATTACTTTGAACTACACTGGCTGGCAATCCATTCCACAAATTAACTATACGATTGAAGAAAAAATGTTCACCTTCATTACAATTAAAATGTTTACCCACTAATTTGAGACCATTACCGCGAATTCTATCTGCATTTCTGAAGGTGAAATATATTTTGGCGTCGACATTATAAAAACCTTTAATCATTTTAAATACCTGGATTAAATCTCCTCAAATACATACGACTTTTTACGAGTGAGAATAAATTTAACGTTTCTACTCGTATGATTTATTTCTAAATCTAGGAATCATCTTAGTAACCTGTCACTGTACTCTCTCCATTCTGTCTATGTCCTATCGTAAATATGGGGACCAGAACTGAACGCAGTATTCCGAGTGAGGGCGTACGGTACTTGTAGGTTATCTCCCCCCCCCCCCCACCAATTTTGACAGAATAATTTCGTTAAAACTAACGAAAATATCACGATTTAACCTAACTAATTATCAAGGGCGTACAGTGATCTATTAGTAAATAGTAAATACTATTTCAGAAACAAACAATGTTATAATTAATAATAGATCAACTGTACGACCTTGATAATTGGTTAGGTTAAGTCGTGATATTTTCGTTAGTTTTAACAAAAATATTCTGTCAAAATTGGTTGGGGGGAGATAACCTACAAGTACCGGGCGTACTATGGAATTATATAATGTTAAGGTGTTTTCTTCGATTTAAATTCAAATGATCTACCAATAAATCGAAATATTCTGTTTGCTTTTCTAACCGCCCCGATACATCGCTTACTCGGTTTTAGTGTCGGCAACAATAATAGCTAAATCGTTCTATCTTCCGTAACACTCATTAGTGTCTTATCGCGCAGAGAATACTTATCTTCAGCATTATTTCTATCAATATACAACGTTTTACATTTATCTACAGTATATTAAAGTTAATTTGCCAAATTTCTGCCCATTCGAGTAATTTATTAATATCTTCCTGAATCCACAAGCGTTCTGCCGCTGATTTTGCTCGTCCCCCTAGTTTGGTATCATCCGCAAATTTTGAAATTATACTCTTAATTCCTATGTCGATGTCACTAATATAAATATTAAAAAAACTAGTCCCAGAACTGAGCCCTGAGGCACGTCGTTAATTACGCTTTTCCAGTTAGACGCTTTGCCATTAATGACTACTCTTTGTTTACGTCCACTAAGGTAATTTTTAATCGATTTGAGAATATTACCATCAATTCCATAAGACTAATAGGACGATAATTTCCCAGAAGCGATTTGTCCACTTTTTTAAATATTGGCGTAATGTTTGAAAGTTTCCAATCGAACGGAACTTCTCCAGACTGTAACGATTTATTAATTATTATTATTATTATTATTATTATTATTATTATTAAATATATATGTAAGAGGATACAATTGCGCAGTTCATTTCTTTAAGTAGCCTAGGGCAGAACTTATCCGGACCTGAAGTTTTATTATGATTAATTTTACCTTTGGTCGACACTCGACAGTACTTCATTTTCACTAATGGTAAAATCATGAAGTTTAATTTAAATAATCATCATTAAACACGATCGCGGGAACGAGAATATTGTTCATATTTTCGTTGATAAACACGGAAGAGAAGAATTTATTTAAAACTTTCGTCTTTCGCGAGTCATCGTAAATTTGTCGTTGTTTTCGCCTATGAGTACTCGTACGTCTCGTACTTCTTTATATTCCTCACATAATTATACAATTCTTTCCAATTCCATTTAATTTGGTTCACTATATATATAGCTCATAGTTGCGCTTACTTTTTAATAAGTTTTTTGCTTCGCTTTCTCAATAGCTTGTAAGCATTTTCATCGAACAAATTGTTCTTTTCTTTAATTTGAAATACGTGTTCCTTTTTAACATTACGCTACATTTAATTTCAGCACTCCACCATTTAGGTTTAACAGACTTCGCCAGTCTCTTTTTACGTAATGGGATATTACTCGATTCTAAACATTTAAAATAATTAAACAAAGAAATCCATGTGCAATTAATATCATTACGTGATAAACCCTCATCCCAATTATGAGTCGAAAGTTGCAGTCATAAAAATTGTCACGAAATTTAGCTCTTTTAAAATCCAAAATGTATTCCAAACTCTCCGAATTATGAATATTAATTTTAATTTCAAATGTTATTTGTCTATGATCGCTGGTGGAGAAGTAGTCTCCTACAGAGATATTACACTGGTATGCATATGAAATTTTTCTGTCTGCTGTGAGGGTTTTTTCAACTCATATTATATAATTCGACCATGCTGAATTCGAAAATGACATTGGTTTTCCTCAATCAGGTCAGGTTTTTTCTCTATTGGCCATTTATTATAAGTCCAATTTTATCCCCAAATTTATTGATTTTTTTAGCTTAAACACTGTAGATACGAGTAATATTATAAAAACACTCGTGAAAAATGAAAACATTGTGTGAATAAATGCTTTTATTCATACAATGAATATGGAAAAAAGTTTAGTGAGGAAGGAATGAAGTTTTTTTGGCTTTCCGTCTGTTTTTCTTCGGGCACGTCTCGCTTCAAACACCAGCAATAGTCCGCCAGCATATTGATAGCCCAGTTTCCCTGGTACCTCTCTTCCATTATTTTGATATCTTGGTGAAATCGTTCACCCTGTTCCTCACTATAATCCCCGCAATTTTCAGGAAAATAGTCCAAGTGGGACCACAAAAAGTGCATTTTTATGGACATGCGCGACCCATGAGCTTTGAAAGCTTCCATCAAGTTTTCGACAACGGACTCGTATTCTGGACTTCTACGCTTGCCAAGAAAATCAGTGACAACTGATTTGAATGCTTGCCAGGCATTCTTCTCAGTTGGAGTCATTGCGTTTTCGAACTGAGTATCCTTGATCAAAGTTCGAATTTGAGGACCATCAAAAACCCCAGCATTTAGTTTAGCATCAGATATATGAGGAAATTTACTCTCGAGATATCGGAATGCTGAACCCTCCTTATTCATTGATTTGATGAAATTTTTCATCAAGCCCAGCTTAATATGAAGTGGTGGGAGCAAAATTTTTGTTGGTGGTACAAGGGGCACTGAAACGACATTATGCGACCCAGGTTAAAAATTCTCTCTGGATGCCCATTCACGATGTGCATAGTGCTTCTCATCCGCTCGGCTATCCCATTTGCAGAGGAAACATGGGTATTTCGTGTATCCCCCTTGCATTCCCAATACAAATGCCACAATCTGAAAAAAAAAATGAAAATATTTAAAGAATTTAGAGAATTTGTTCTATCAGATAAAAAAATCTATGCATTGGACTGTATCACTTCTGTGGGGAAGTTAAGTGTTCTTATACGCTCTCAAATAACCTTTGGAAAAACAACATAGTCAATAGCAATAGTTTACTTTCTTCCTCTCGTTTCCTATACCAGGAGAATGTTGTTCCCGGAGCCAGCAAGTTGTCCTCTCGAAGTCGTGAGCCCAAGATCTCGGCAGCTAATTTGGAAAGTCCTAAATCCCTGGTAAGATCATTAAGTTTGGCCTGGTTGAGAGGCCTCGGCTCATTTGAAGCGGTATTTTGAGGTATATACGACTGGGACTGGTCATTGATTCATCATCAGAATCATCGAAGTCCAGGGTTTGAGGTGGGTCGGATATTGGAATTCCAGGAGGACCATGGGGTACAGGTCTCATAGCAGAAGGAATGTCAGGGTATACAACAATGTGTTTATTCTTCTTGTTAACTCCTGAAAATAGAAACACAGAAACATGGATATAAAACTTGCATATGAAATAGAAGAAGCATTCAGACAGTGGCGGCTCGTGAGGGAAGGCTGCGGTCTGTAAGATATGAAATAGGTCGATGGAGTCTCTATATTTTCTTTCTTTTTCATTCATATTGTCCCTTCGGGGACAATATGAATGAAAAAGAAAGAAAATATACAATCATTGTATGTGTAAATGTAACTTGTATAACAATATGTATGTGTAAATGTATTTTCTATAACAATATGTATATGTAAATGTATGATTACCATTATGGTGAATATTATGCTATATATGGTGAATATTACATTATGGTGAATATTATGTCAAGTTTCATACGAGGATTTCAAAATATTTAAGAAAAATAAATTTATAAGCCCACCTTGGAGGTTTGTCATGCAGAAATAGCAATCTGTCACGTGATCCTTTCCTTCTCTCCAAATCATGGGAATTCCAAAAGGCAAAGATTTCGCTCTGCCTTTGCTCCATCTTCTCAAATTTTCAATGCACGTCTTGCAGCACATATGAGGGGCGAAATTTTTGTCCTGGTCCCCTAGCTTAATTCCAAAGTATGCTCTATACATTTTCTTCACAAATTTAGTGATTTGGGACTGGTTATTTGGCATGGTAACCGTCCCACATATGTAGCAGAATCTATTGGGATCATTTTTACACGCTCTATTCATTATGAAATATTTTATCTATATGCCTGAAAAGTAAAAAAAGATATTATACAAGCGAAACAAGTGATGATAGATGTTACTGTTCCAATTCCGCTTTGACAAAATCACGAAAAATTCTATTTTACTTATGAGGTCATAGCCGGATAACCTGAGCTGATTGAGAAAAACGGATTGCAGATTCGAAATCAGCAGGAAAAACTATAAGAATCACTTACAAAACCCTTGACAGCAAAATTGATGCATACCAGTGTTATAAATTAAGTCTAGGATCACCTGAAGATCACGGCCCCCAGCCTTCGTTAGTTAGCCTTATAGGGCTAACTAACGAAAATATCATGACTTAACCTAACCAATCGTCAAAGGCGTACAGTTGACCTAACGAATGGTTAGGATAAGTCGTAATATTTTCGTTAGTTAGCCTTATAAGGCTAACTAACGAAGGCTGGGGGCCCTGATCTTCAGGTGGTCCTAAGTCTAGGTCTGTACTTAAAACTAAATCAAGAATATTGCATTCTTTAGTGGGTTCCTTGACCATTTTAAAAAGTGAACTTTCGAGCAAACCTTCGTATAGTCAATGACTGGAATTAAACTGTAAAGGACCACTCCAATCCCTGTAAGGTAAATTAAGATCTTCCATGATTATCGCATCATGTTCGCTACTTACATAAAAAAATTAGTTCCTGATGTCTAATATCACTATAGACAGTCTGAGAAGGAGATCTATATACTAAACCTATAATTAGTTTCTTTTGTGAGTTGCCTTTAATTTGAACAAACGTCGCATTTATATTATTAATTTCTGCAATGTTTTTAATTATAGGTTTTAAGTGTGATCGAACGTAATAGTACTGTACCACCATCCTTTCCTATTCTATCATTGTTAAACTTCTCGTAACCAGGAATATAATATTCTCCGAGAAAATCTCTACTCTCAGTATTTAACCAGGATTCAGTAATTGCTACAACCTCAAACTTTTGGTCAAGGACAATACTTAATAGTTCATCAAGTTTAAATCTTAAACTTCGAGCATTAATATAAAATACATTTATAAAATTTTGAGTACCGCACCAGAATCTCGAGGTTCTTCGTGGAGGCAGTTGCTCGCTGTAACGAAAATTTGTCAGACTGGTCGCTAGCGAAGGAGATTCGCCGTTTTTTTGCCTGAAATACCAACGCGGAGTTATGTAATAGTGTACCAAGACGAGCTGCTCCCACGCCATTCGGGTGAAGACCATCACACAAAAATAAATCCTTTTTATTAAAAAAAAATTACTCCACAAATCCACGAATTCAATATTTTCCTGTTGGTAAAGGGACTTAAGAATATTATTCATGTACAGGGATGGCCAAGAGTCGGGATCAAGTCGTATAGAATGGTTGATAAAAGAATGAGGTTTAACTTGTGAAACACTTTATTTAAAACAAAAACAAGAAAAAAACATTACAAATGAAACTGAAATTAAATACAAATATAGAATCTTGCTGCTTATACATCTAATTAGTCTGTATGGATACCGTCGTGATCACGCATAATTGTATTCAACACAAGTGCGCCGTGAAGCTTTTTAAAGCATTTCAGGTGTAATGGCTGGGAATATGTGAAAAATTTCCATTTTTAATTCAATAGAATGCCTGCGGATGTGGCTAAGTTTGTTTTTCACAAAGCACCACAACCAGTTATCACAAGTTGTGAGGTCGGAACTTCTAAGAGGCCAGTTGGGAGATCCTCCTCGCCCAATCCACACTGGAAATTGGTTGTTTAGGAAATTACGCACGTTAATAACATAATGGGCTGATGCACCGTCTTTTTGTAAAATAACACTGTTTACAAAGCTCAGTTTTTCAAGTTCGAGAATTAACCAATGAGACATCTTCAAATAACTTTTACCAGTCACACTCGCATCGAAAACATATGGACCAACAATCGGTTCACAGGTTTTGTCAGCCCACATCATAATAGTCCGGCGCTAGTGTCTCCGAGCAACTGGTACAATGAGAAAACGGACATAACATGGGGAGGGTGTTGTGCTATTTCGTCAAAGAAATGGGGATTTTCTTTCGCTCAGAAATAAACATTCTGAGACCTCCTGCGAAGATATACAGCACATTCGTTAGTGAACATAATGTTTTGAGAAGCTAAGGTTGGAAATTCATGCCATCAAATTTGACATGACTGCCGCCGTACGTTTATATCATGATCAGATAATTCATTGATAAATACGGGCGTATACTTGCACTATGGTAGCCTTCCTTCTTCATTAAACGTCGCATGAAAGTTTTGGAATATTGAATTCAGCAGATCGTTTCTTAGTTGATTTCTTGGGTGATTGAAGAAGTGACTCCTTTAAACATTCGTCAGCCAGACTCCTTACTGACCGGACGCATTCCCTGGGCTCTCTGTTATTGTTTCTACTTTTGAATATTGCCGATTAATTTACTTTTGGAAAGTTCTGAATTTTATATACTTGCGTTTATATTCACAGTGTTATGGTTAAGTAACTGAATATTAGTGGTTTTTGGCGATTTAGAAGTTTTCATTGCGTGCCGGTTTAATTTAACTTAAACTTGTGACGGTTATAAACATTAACTAATTTAACTTGCGCGATGCCGTCGCAGAAAGCGTCGTGTGCTAGGTGTGGGGTTAATCGGTTGTATACGGATTTTAAGGATTACAACGGAGGTCCTATGGCGATTACCGAGAGATCGGTTTGTTTCTTTTGTGATTTAAGGGAAGAAATAGTTGATATAAAACGTAGTGTACGCGAGGTGACTGAAAGACTTGCAACGCTTGATGAGGGCAGGGGTAGGGTTACAGATGACGAAGGCCGAACCTATACTAACGTTGAAGACGTTAGTAATTTGAAGGGTGAGGTGAGGAACCTAGTTTCTAGTATAGGTAGCTTATCGGGAAGGTTAGACAGAGTTGAGGAAGGGGTTAAGATTGGTCCGACATTAGTAGACGGGGAGGGATTTAGAGAAGTTAAGGGTGGCGCTAGGCCACGTACGTTAGGTGATAGGGATCCCTCCCCTATCGAGGTTTCGAACCCTTTCGCCCAGTTGGATAGGGATGTGAACGAGGAGGAAACTATTTTAATTGGGGACCCCTTATTGCGCCATATGGATAAAGAGTTCGTTGAACGGAATCCAACCAAGAGGAGGAGGGTCTGTCTACCAGAGACCAGGGTTGACAGAATTAGAGACGAAGTAGATAGGATTGATGTTGCCTCCCGTCACTCGATGTTGGTGACAATGGTAGGGGGTAACGACTCGTATAGGCCCGATACGAGAGTGCCTGACCTTTTGGAGAGATATAAGCGGTTAATTAGGACCCTAAAGGC
The DNA here is from genome assembly GCA_023014485.1 of Bathynomus jamesi. NCBI lineage: Eukaryota > Metazoa > Arthropoda > Malacostraca > Isopoda > Cirolanidae > Bathynomus > Bathynomus jamesi. The sequence continues at coordinate 69,022 of JAJOZX010002833.1, read as the reverse complement.
AAGGTCAGATAGGTCTTTAGTTCTAGGTATTACCCCTAGGCACGGTTTGGGTCTTAGGATTACGTCAAAAACAATATTTTTGAATACTAAACTAGAAGAGATTTGTGCTGAGGAAAATGTACCCTTCGTAAAGCTGTGGTCAGAGTTTAGTGATCCTAGCCTTTTCATAAAAGATGGGGGTGCATTTCAATGAAATAGGTAATGCTAGACTAGGTAGGTTAATTGATGAGAACGTTCGAAAGCTGTATAGGTCGAAGCCTTCTTTAAACGTTGTGGGTCCGGGAAACGCCGGCCCGACGTGAAAAATAGTTTAAAACGCCGATCCGTGGTAAAAAATAATGTAAATGTCTTTTATTGTAACGCGTGTAGTATTAGAAATAAATTGAACGAATTTAAGGCGATAATTTATTCCGGGAATAACGATATAGTTGCTAAAACCGAAACGTAGTTAAATACCGGGACTTGGGGGAACTTGATATACCGGGTTTTAAACTTTTTACTCATGATAGGTTACACAGGATTGGTGGCGGCGTTTTGCTGTACATTCGTAATTCCCTTAGGGCTATCGAGGTGAAGATAGATTTTCCGGCAGCAATTAATGCGATACGCGTTGAAGTTAGGGCGCGTAGTATTGCCTTCAATTTTGTTGTTGTTTATAGACCTCCCGTTCAACCTCTCGATACCGATACTAGATTTTACACACTTCTTGGTAACTTTATTAGGTACTTACGTATTATCGGGACTACCAAACTGTTTATTATGTATTTTTGCTCTCGTCATTTTCGTTTAAACTAACGAAAATATCACAACTTAACCTAACCAATCATCAAGGGCGTACAGTTGACCTAACCGGGCGTACAGCTGACCTAACCTGGCGTTCAGTTGACCTAACCGGGCGTTCAGTTGACCTAACCGGGCGTTCAGTTGACCTAACCGGGCGTTCAGTTGACCTAACAGGTTAATATTGGTTATTTCACATAAATATCTTCTGAGCTTTTCGTATTAGGCATTCGTTGTCACATTTCGGGCAAGTTAAGGATGATAGAATAACGCTGTAATTGATAATTAGCTACGAAAGACAAAATAAAACGGAAAATGCCGGTTAGGTCAATGAATGCCGGTTAGGTTAATTAAATGCCCAGTTAGGTCAACTGAATGCCCGGTTAGGTTAATTAAATGCCCAGTTAGGTCAACTGTACGCCATTGATGATTGGTTAGGTTAAGTTGTGATATTTTCATTAGTTTAAATGAAAATGACGAGAGCAAAAATACATAATAAACAGTTTGGTAGTCCCGATAATACGGAAGTACCCTTTATTAATAATCGGGATAGTATAATTGTCGGAGACTTTAACTGCCCTAACGTTAATTACGAGACTTTTACTGGTAATAATGAGGGTTTGAGATTGATTGAGTTCATGGAAGATAATTTTTTACGACAGATGGTTACCGAACCAACGCGCGGTGACAATATTTTAGACGTGGTGATGACGAACGGCGAAAATATATTCGAAGGTTTAGAAGTAAGTGAGAGTTTCGGATGTAGCGATCACCAAATTATTAGGTTTAAGCTATTGATAGAAAACACTAACGCAACGTAATAGAAGTCCCTGATTTTCGTAGGATCAATTTTGATAGTTTTGCGGACAGGATGAGAATAGTGGACTGCGATAATTATTTATGGGTAATGACGCAAATTTTCATTGGGAGGCGTTTAAAGTTTTGGTGCTTTCCTGTTAACGGGAATACCCAACCGCCCGCCATCATCTAGACTCGTATCTGGCGGAATTCATGTGGCGACAACATACCGAAAGCAGCGACGTTTTTTCTGCGATTTTAGATGACAAAGACATTTTGGCCCCCTACTAACTGATTATTTATCGCTTACATATTAACTAATTTCATTTAAATGATTAATAAATTCGGTACTTATGTATTATCGGGACTGCCAAACTGTTTATGATGTATTTTTGCTCTCGTCATTTTCGTTTAAACTAACGAAAATATCACAACTTAACCTAACCAATTATCAAAGGCGTACAGTTGACCTAACCGGGCATTCAATTAACCTAACTGGGCATTCAGTTGACCTAACCGGGCGTTTTCCGTTATATTAACCTGTTAGGTTAATTCAATGCCCGGTTAGGTCAACTGAATGTCCGGTTAGGTCAACTGTACGCCCTTGATGATTGGTTAGGTTAAGTTGTGATATTTTCGTTAGTTTAAACGAAAATGACGAGAGCAAACATAACAAACAGTTTGGTGGCGGGCGGTTGGGTATTCCCGTTAACAGGAAAGCACCAAAGTTTTTTGAATATCGAAAGGGAGTTTATTCCTCGTAGGCACAAGCGCGCTAGAAATCATGGTAGGCCCAAGTGGTGGACTAGGGAAATAGGCGAGTTCATAAACGAGTGTAACAGAGCGTATAGACTTAATAAGCGCAATGGCACGGTAGCTTACTTTAATAGATATATCGAACTTAGACGTCAGGTTAAAACATCAGTTAGGAATGCAAGCGTAATTTAGAGATACTTATATCTGCGGATAGTAAACATAATCCAAAAACGTTTTCTGACTACGTAAGCTGATAAAAGATAATATAGGCCCTCTAGTGGACGCTAACAGCGCTTTGGCTTCCGACGCTCAAGCGATGGCGGGTATTTTTAATAACTTTTTTGCGACAGTTTTTACCGTAGAAGACGTAAATAATGTCCCCGATGTGGACGATATCGTTCCATTTAGTAGAGAGACTATTTTGAATGAAATAACTGTTTACAAGGGTGAGATTGCGCATTATATCGATAAACTAAAAGTGAGCAAGGCTCCAGGCCCTGACGCGTTTTATCCTAGACATCTGAAAGATTTGAAAGACGTTATCGTAGGCCATTTAACGAAGATTTTTAATCAATCACTGGAAGCGGGGATTATTTCTGAAGACTTTAAATTAGCTAACGTTACTCCCATTTTTAAAAAAGGCGACCGCACAGTAGCTAGCAATTATAGGCCTATTAGCTTAACGTCAATTGTCGATAAACTTTTGGAATCCGTAGTTAGGGATCGTATCATCGATCACTTAGACAGTCGCGATTTGATTAATAGTAGTCAGCATGGGTTTCGACGCCATAAATCTTGTTTAACTAATTTGTCAGAGTTTTATAATGAAATAGTGCGCGAATACGATAGGCATAGAGCGGATGACGTTATTTATTTAGACTTTAAAAAAGCGTTCGATACAGTTCTGCATAGAAGATTAATTGCGAAGGTTAAAGCGCACGGCATACGCGGTCAGGTAGCTAACTGGTTAGAGGAATGGCTTCGTGCTAGGAGAAAGAGGGTCGTTGTTAATGGTAGTGAATCGGGGTGGTTGGATGTAGGTAGCGGTGTCCATCAGGGTTCAGTGTTAGACCCATTGCTATTCGTAATTTACATTAACGACATAGATGTAGGATTGACTAGTAACGTGTCAAAATTCGCGGACAATACTAAAATAGGCGGTAAGGTTGTTAACGAGGACGATAGAAATAGGCTCCAAAAGACGATGTAAATAGGATTATGGAGTGGACGGATAAGTCGCAGATGCAATTTAACGTAGACAAATGTAAAGTTTTGCATATAGGTTCTCGTAACAACACTTACACGTACAGGATGGATGATAGACAGTTAGCGAGCGTTGACGAGGAAGTAAATTTAGGCGCACGCGTAACTAAGGATTTAAAAGTTAGGAACCAGTGCCTGGAGTCTTGCGCAAAAGCTAATAGGATGTTAGGCTTCATAGCGCGTAAGTTCGAATTTAAATCGAAGAATATTATATTGCCCCTTTACAAGTCCCTAGTCAGGCCTCATTTAGAATATGCCGTTCAGTTTTGGTGCTTGTATTTGCGTGAGGATATTGATAGGTTAGAAAGGGTTCAACGTCGCGCCACGAAACTAATTCCGTCATTGCGCAACAAGCCTTATGAAGATAGGATTAAAGAGTTAGACTTGCATTCACTCGAAACTAGGAGATTAAAGGGGGAGCTTATTGAAGTTTTCAAAATCGTTAATAAAATCGATAACGTAAATTTTGACAAACTGTTCACTTTCGATAATAGCAATACTCGTAATAACAGATTTAAGTTGCGGGGCAAACGATTCATTACTAACATCGCTAAAAACTTTTTTACGTTTAAAGTAATTGATAAATAGAATAATCTTCCCGCGTCCGTTGTGAACTCTACCAGCGTTAATATGTTTAAAAACGGTTTAGAGAGGCATTTTAAAAATATTTACGTTGTTTAAAATAATAAAACAATTGGCAACAGGAGCGCTGAGGGTGGTGGTCGGGAATGAGTCTGTTGACAATTAATGGCAGCTTGTGACATGCCAGCGTGTGATATGCCAGCAGTAAAATTATTAAAAAAAAAAAAATTAGACTAACACGAACGTAGATGTAGCTCGTAGTAGTAACGTAAACTAACCCACTTTTTGTCATACTCTTCCTACTTTTTTTTTTTCCTTATCCTCTCTTCACTTGCATGTTTGTAGTTTGCATGGTATGACAGTCAGTGTTTGAGTTAAGACTGTGTTTGCATGGTTTGTAAGCGTTCTTATTTTCTTTTCATCTTTCACACCTTTCCTATTCTCTTCGACTACTTTTCCGACTTGTCGGCAGTGGCCGGCGGATGTTGATGGTGAATCTTTCTCTTTTTTCTGAATGACTGTTAACCCACGAATGATAGGTTTTGCTACTTACTTAACCCCTTATTCTCCTCTTTTAACCCCCTACTCTTCCCTTTCTCTCGGGCCAACCTTAGAGTGGATCTTAGGATCTTTGTTAGCCTTAGCTTCTGTAGATCTGTAGATATTTCTGCGGTCTCCCACACCGTTTGGCGTCTAAAGCAGTTCCAATTGTGAATTTTTTTTCTCCAGTTTATGTAAATTTGCCTCAGTCGGAGCTGCTTTATAAAAGAAGCTTTTTTATTGTAAACGAACTTCTATTCGCTATGTTGAAGGCTTGACAGGCTACATCATTATGAAGTTTGTTTATATACCACATACCCTAGGCTAGACTGAAGGTGATTATCCTAGGCCCAGCTGCTTCTATTTGGCAAATTTATGTGAATTCCTTCGTAAATATTCTTTGGAACACATTCTTCGTTTCTAATTCCTGTACATTTCTAAACGACCCGATCGCGACTTTTGGCTATCCCTGGAGGTAACTCTGCTGATAAAATCGTCGAATCCTACTATTCTAGGAGAATTAAAAAAAAAAGAGACATTAATTTATTAATTTTATCCTTTAAAGTCCGCATCAGCCGCTTGTATTTCTCTATTAGCTCCTCTGATCTGGAAATCTTAACATCGTTTGTCCCAGCATGCACCATAAATATAGTATTTTCATCAGCATCTTTAGTTTCTTCACCAAATTTGTCTATGGAATTCGTGATGTTAACACGGGCTCCAGGATAGCAATACTCCTGTAATTGCCCTCGAATAATGGAATTATCAACTGGCCAAACCTCTTGCGTATCATTCTGCTCTGGCTCTAAGATGGCAAATCTATTAATTGTAACTACTCTTAAGCAAGGTTTATGCTGTCTAGGTCCGACCTCATTTCGACCTGGCTCGAACTGTCGATCGCCCGAAGGGGAAAGGGGGCAGGAATGACGACTGGTCTGGGATTCATCATAGAGCCTTCGCGCGATCTCCGCCTTGTGAGAACTCGCGCCTAAATTCTCTGAAATAAAATTCTGTAGAGTTAAACCAAGCTGCCAAAGCACTAAATTCCTCTCTCAACGCAGTCGTCTCTCCAATACTTCTCCGAAGTTCGTCTGTCGCCGAAATCACCTCGTTTCGTAGTTCTTGTCGGTTTACGCAAAATCTGCAAAAGTATTGACGGAACTTTCCACCGCAGTCGGAACAATCGCGTAGGTTAGGGGCCATATCTAGAAAATGTTCTCACGAAAAATTAAAATTTATTTCCCAATCTAATAGGTAGGCAGAAGAGTCTGGGAAGAATTATGGATTAATGAACTGAAAATAGTAAAGAAGGAATTTCTAAAACATACGCCCAATTTTTTTTTTTAAGTAGTAGGTAACTGAGAGGTCTAACTAGGGGATTAGCGATAACAAACAACAACCACGTGGTGGATATATTAAAAAATCCTAAATTTCCTGACATAATTATTAAATATGTAAATAAAACAGAAATAATAATAATAATAAACAATGACACAAGATTGTAAATTTCTTGTGTAATAATAATAATAATAATATACAGGGTGTTCATAGTCCCTATCTATTTTAGTGAAAACGTAGCAAAACGGTTAAATTCAATAACATTATAATAGAAGGCATACATTTAATGAATACTTAAGCATATGATTCTACATGAGCACCATCAGTATCTCTACAGAATTTGAATCTGTCAGCAGCATTGCGAACACATTTTGGAGCATGACAGGGGTTATTTTTGTAACTGCTGTTACGATACGAGCACGTAAATTTTGCAGATCTGTAACCCTCGTTTGATAGACGTTTGATTTGATAAAGCCCCATACAAAGAAATCCAAGGGCGTTAGGTCAGGAGATCGAGCCGTCCAGGGCCTGTTGCCTCCACGTCCGATCCACCTATTTGGAAATCGTTCATTTAGGTACTCCAGAACAATGTTTGCGTAATGACAAGGTGCCCCATCTTGTTGAAAGACGACGGTATTTAAAATGCCATCTGAATGAAGCTGGGACATTTACCTACTATCCTCGTACGACTTTGACCTAAGCGACGGAATCATCTTAGTTGCTCGTCTTTGAACTCGTTCGACTTTGTCTATATCCTTGCGCATATACGGATTCAAAAATTGGATCGCGTACTCTAAATGGGGTCTAACTAATGATTTATAAAGAGGAACAATAATATCGCGCGATTTGTACTCAAAATTCCAAGCTATAAAACCTAGCACTTTGTTCGCCTTATTGACCGCTGCTGTACTTTATTTCGCCACTTTTAAATCACCAGTGACTATAACTCCTAAATCTTTTCCCTGATCTACGCTTGCCAACTCCTTCCCTGACATACTATATGCAAAATTACAGTTACGCGAACCTATATGTAAAATTTTGCACTTATCGACGTTAAATCCCATTTGCCATGTGACCGACCAATCAACAATTTTATTCAGATCTTCTGGGATTTTACCTCTATCTTCGTCACTTATCGCCCTACTTCCCAATTTTGTGTCATCCGCAAACTTTGAAACTGTACTGACTAGGCCGACATCTAAATCGTTAATATATATAGGAAAAAGCAGGGGGCCCAATACAGAACTCTGAGGAACACCGCTCGCTACATTAGCCAAAGAAGACTCCGCTCAATCAACGACCACCCTCTGTTTCCTACCTCGCAACCACTCTTCTATCCATTTATTACTACACTCCTGATTCCATGAGCCTTAGTTTTTTCAACGTCTTTTGTGCGGTACGGTGTCAAACGCTTTTTGAAAATCTAAATACACTACATCAACCGCCCGATGACTATCGTAAACTTCAACCACGCTTTGGAAAAATTCTAAAAGATTAGTTAAGCCAGATTTGTTTCGCCTAAAGCCGTGCTGCGTATTTCTAATCAAGTTATGCAATTCTAAGTGTTCGACTTACGATCCCTAATTATCGATTCCAGTAGCTAAACATCTCTGTACCACGCTAATATTTTCGGTTTTAAAATACAACTTCAATATCTGCTTCCGTTGGAAACGGGATTCCGCCATTTTAAATAGGGTACTGAGAGGCTAGCCCTTTTTGCCTATAAATGAAACGGACCTACTCTATCCGTGGCCTATTTCTCCCATAAAACAAAAGTGACGTTTTAGCTCCACAGTGAACTGTACTGATATCAAATATGTGAATATATAAAGAAATTTTTCAACTTCAAGGAGTGTAAACATCTTTATGGGACACTCTGTATATAATATATATATATATATAACAGAAATGCTGTAATAATAATTATAAACTGTAGCAAATTGTGTACTCACATGCAACGATAAATGATAAATTTGACACTAAATACTTCAGAAATTAAAATATTAATATATAATAATTTAAATCACTAATAAGTAAAATGTTAGTAAAATGACAAAGTAGACAATCATACATTTCAATCAGATACGCACGAAAGGCAGACTTCAGTCGCTTTTAGGCGCTATGAAAGATGTGTCCGATATGGGTAAAGGCTGAACGACGAATAATAACGATAATAATAAACATGTGGAAGCTGGCAATGAATTCATGCATTTATTAAATATTAAAAGTGGGAATAAATCCACACCTCGGGTATAATTTCCAGCTGAACTATTGAAGACCTTTTACAGCAGTGATTATAATGGTTATGGTTGTTTAATTTCGTTCGTAACAGCAAAGGTAATGTCCGGGGAAAGACCTAAAGCTTTACTTGGGATCTGCACTATCTACGGATCGCTACGTAAACCCGAACAGACCAAACGTCGCTTAACCCCACTTATCTGCCGGGAAGCGGTGTTGTGGCGAGTCCACAACGTATAAACCCCATTTTACGGCAAAATCAGTTATTTCTTCGTTTACACCTATCCACTTCCCCTCAGAATCCTTTATTTCTCTCCTTGATTTTCATCTTAAGGGGAACACAAGGAGCTTTCTGGTTTTACACGCCGAGTTGTCATGTAGAATTTTTCGTATTTTTTTGTTTGTTGGCATCTCAAACTCACGTCAAGTATTTATAAACAACCTTGACTTTTCAACTGTTTTAACGGCTTGCTTACACACACACACACACACACACACACACACACACACATATATATATATATTATATATATATATACACAGTGTGTTCGAAAAGTCTTTCCGCAGTGCAGTGCTATGTTAAACGCATAGGAAATTGAAAAACTACAATGTTTTCATTCAACCATGATTTAGTGATTTTATTACATAACCTTTTGATTTTACAGCATGTGTTCAAAGTGTTTTCCACCATTTTGCAGGCACAGAGCAATTCGTCTACACTTGTTGT
>JAJOZX010002833.1:0-55000 GCA_023014485.1 Bathynomus jamesi | reverse complement strand
TTCTCAATTAGCCTGAGCACCGTACATATAATTCATGTAAATGTACTATGTACTGTACATGTACATGTATTGTTACTAAAAAGCTTTAGAAAAGGGCCCCCATATTCTTCATTGCTCCGGGGCCCCGAGGTGTCTTAATCCGCCTCTGGGAGTGGGGCTTCTTGCTTCTTGTGTGGTATTGAAATGCGTACTTCCGATTCTGATGATATAACTTTGATTTTTACGACTTGCTGTTGTTCTCTGTGAAAATTATAGATCCATTTTCCCACTTTGCCTGGGAATTCCTATGTTTCATTTTCTGTGCTGTTTTACCATGATCACATCTGCCGATATGCTTTAACAATATCCATGTATTGACCGTAGCTTTCATTGCTTTACAGTACATCCATGATATTGTTATAATGCTCTATTAGTTGTGATAGGCACGATCTTCCTGATCGGAATTCGTGCTTGTTCGCTTTAAATCTTACTTGTGTCTTCATATATGTGTGTGTGTGTGTGTGTGTGTGTGTGTGTGTTTTCAGTATTTCACATGGTAATTAGTGGTAAAAATAGGAAGTAAATAGAACATAAGCGTTTTTTCCATCTTTCTTCCTGATACAGACAAGGGAGCCACGTTTAAATGCAAACCACCTGTTGCTTGCTTGCAAATCGCTTCACATGATAAAATAGCTCTTGCAATTGTTGCAAACCATCTTTTTTAATCTTTGCACGAATACAAAAGGTCATTAACGACAATTTAAACCTCAATTATCGCACAATACATAGTGCCTAATACGAATTAATTGCCTACAGAGCCAGTAATTACCATGCCTAAGTATGAACCGGCTGTTTTAACCAAGTGAGCGATAACAGGGAAGGAGAAATAGCTATTGTGAATCCGATAATATCCTATTCTTGAATACTAATTTGGATTGTTGCTGAAGAGCATATTCCTGTCATTTATTTCTACAGCTATGTCGGTATTGATTCAGGGAGGTCAGCATTATATGACGACAAAATTCGAGATACTGATTTCGGTTGTCATGGCAACCCCAAGAATTGACATTGTTGCCGCATATCGCAAAATATTTCATTTTATCAAGAGGGGAAAAACTTTTTCCACTATTCAAATTTAAATTACGCGCATACAGTAATTTACAATTATACTTCCCTTTATTTTCAAATTCATCGCTCATTACCCAAGGTACTTGTAATTAGCCGTACGCTTAGTTGCAATTATTTCTTCGCAAAATTCGTGATTACTCGACAATATAATACCGAAATAGAAGTAGTTATAAATTTTTTCCATCTAAATCTTTGAAAAACACTAATACGTAAAGCGAAAACAACAACAACAACAACAACTTGGAATTGGTACAACCAAACCATTTGACAACCATACCAAATGGTTAATCCAACCATGTTTGAACTAGCCATTTGAATTTATTAATTACATAACGAAAAATAAATATAATTCGCATAATAATTGATATAACCAATTTCATTGGTTGTTAACTAGTCAAAACCACACACACACACGGAGTTTTAACCAATTACTTTTATTCTGTAGAGTTAGTTCTAATAGGAATTAATTGAATATGAACATAAATATAAGAATATATGAATATAAAATGTACCACAAACTAAATTAAATTGAATTAAAGTTAATAAAATTAAAAGAAATATTGATGGTTTAAAATGTAACCTTGCGGAATCATTTAATGAAGGGAAATATTATTAATTATTATCATCAAAATAAAAAACGTCCTTGTCCCCTATATACACGCATGAACACACACATATATATATATGTATGTATGTTTCCGCATAAGCGACGTAACAATCCATATATCTAAAGAAAATTTACCAAACCTAATTTAACCTAACCTGACCTTAATGCCATCGAACCGAAAAAGGCGTGATAAGTGTGTTTCGAACGCAATTCAAGGATCGAAGGTTGTTTTCTGTTATTGAGGTACTCGTTAGTTTAGGAGCCTAACCTAACCTAACCTAACCAAACCTAGCTTAGCGTAACCTAATCAGGACCAACATAACTCCTTTCTGACCGTAAAAATGTTGCTAGATTTTTTATATATATTTTTTTAATATTGTGAGGTACCAAAAATGTTACCTCACAAAAATAATTAGTCCACTACATCGGTAAATTATCACACACTCGACCTCACCTTATGCCCAGTTGTACGCACGCGCGCGCATACACATCTTTTTTTTTCTCTCTCTCTATCTTTATCAAAGGCATTTAACTCAGAATTTTAGGGTTTAGTTTCAAACACGAGAAAGACCTTTTCTTGTTATTTTAATTCTTTTGCTTTTGCGATTCCAAAGCGATAAATTTGTAACAATGAAAGTATGGGTGTAGTGAGGTACTTAAGAAGGATTCTCTTTCATTTACGTTTTCCTCTCTCTTTTCAGAGCGATTATTTTAGGTTAAAGTAAACCTGTTGTTTTGTTTGTTTGAAATGAAACATTTAAATGAGGATATTTACGTGCAACTGAATTTTCGTCATTCATATTACCATTCGCGATCCAGGAGCGAGAGATCTCCAAATGAAATTCCATACTTAACCTAATTTAAGCCTTTAACTTAACCTAATCCTTGAACGAAATTGGAAATGTGATGACGTGTATAGGACGGGTATGAAATAGGAAGACACCATTCTCTCTTTTCATGGAAGATACTCCTGCCATTTTTTGGTGGGTGGAGTGCCATTGAGAGTCAAATTGGAAGGAAAGTGAGGAGAAGATGGGGGTCAAATATAGACTTCTTTCACTATGATGTACAATTACGGTAAAAATTTGACAGCGGAAACAAAATCTATGAAAAAATGCCATGGAAATTCCCAAATTCAACAAGAATTCATAATTGGCTAAAAAACAATAATCTAACTGATAAAAAATATTGGGAGACCGAATACACAGAATAGAATAGAAGAGAATAACCTTTATTAATAATAATAAAATAAATATATTTTTTTCAATTTACAATGACATGAATAATTGTGAAGCTTGACTATTTATTTTTATTTAATTTGGCTCTTAAACTTTAGGCTTTACTGGGCTCTTATAAAAAATAAGCAGCTAGTTGTTATAAATTAATAATAATAAATAAATAAATAAGTAAATAAGTATTATTAGTTAAAACATGCATTACAATATTAAACAATATTAGTGGACATTAATCCTAGATTTTTGTTAGTATGCCATTATTAATCGGGATTTCAACTTGGTTTTAAACAAATTTACATTCACAATATTTTTTATATCGCCATGCAAGTCATTCCATAGTTTCAATCCAATGAAAATGGGTAGTTTTTGAGATGAAGACAATCTAAATTGAGGTATAACAAGCTTTGATCTATTTCTGGTCTGATACGAGTGGATTTCTTGATGAGTTACAAAATATCTATTTACCCATTGCAGTCCTCCAACAGTTCAATTATTTTTCTTGAACTGGTCAGATTTTTTAAACAAATTATAAATTGCGGCTCTATCTTAAAATCTTTAAATTTTTCCTATTGATTATATAATGAAGTCCGAGGAAGAACTGGCTAAGTGACAAAGGTAAAAAACGTCATAAAAAGCAGTTAAATGTTGTAGGTACCAATTTGAAAGTGACGTACCTTTCGAACGTTTGAAGATATTTCGACAAAATATCTTCAAAACTTCAAAAAATTATGTCCCTTTCAAATTGGTACAACTTTATAAAACGTCTTCTGGCGTATTTTTTTTACTTCTGTGTTGCTTAGCCACTTATTCCAAGAAGGGTCTCTCTCATATTTCCTCGGCAAAAATTTTCCCCAAATGAATAAACTTCGAATTGCTGCAGAAGACAATTAGTTAAACTTTTGCCGAAAGCTTATAGACAATCCTCAGAAAAGTTAAAAAATAATGTCCTTACAGTTGCCAATTCAAAGACAGAAAAATCATTAAACCTGACATTATATATATATATATATTATATAATATATATATATATATTATATATATATATATATATATATATTAGGGTGATTCAAATATGGGGGTAAAAATTTTTTTTTTATATTTTAATGTGTTCAACCCTTTAAATGGTTCATTTCAACATAAAAATAACTATCCTAAAATATTTTAGCAAATTTTTAATTTTTAAGGGTTGCTACCAGCAATTAAAAATTGACAGAACGACTCAAATTGTCAAATTTTTCCACACCACCCAGGAGGTACAGTACAAGGCGCATTGCTTTTTTTTAATATGGAAAGCTCCCCCGAAGGTCCTACCATAACCACAAACATGCATAATTAAACTAGCATGATATTTGAGACATTAGCTGTCCTTACTTCATCAATGTTTCTTTTTTTCTATCAGGGTAAACAGCCCTGTAGTTTTTCACTACTTGTAGCAAAAATTGTTTTTGATCTTCGTCATGTGTTAGTATTTTATTATATTCATCCATTAATTTTACTCCTCTTTCCGCTATATCATTCACGACTTTCCACTGTTTGATAGATTTCTTAGCGGAGTTAAACTCTTCATCATTATGCCATTCTTTAGCATCTTTGAGTAAAAATTTTGAACTAAATTCTGTTATTGTAAAGAATCTTTGTGTATTTGATGTGACAAAATCTTCTAATTTCTTCGTTGGAATAAGTGCAGGATCTAGAAAAGCCGTTTTGCAGGAAGAGTTTCTGTTTTATTTTGCAAGGCCTTTACCATTTTGTTTTTTGTTTCAGTAGGCACTTCATCATCATAAAAGGCCAACGCTACCAGTTCTTCTGATAGGTACCAGAGGTGACCTAACAGTTTTTTTAATAGCAACAAATGCAATTGTGTCATTTATTTGTTTGTAGACTACAAGATTCTGTAATAATTCCAGATCAAGACGAGGAGCGCAAGCTGGCACAGGAGCTGTAAACCATGCCTTTACATATAACCGAGTAGCAAATAGACAGATGTTTTTTAGTCCTTTTTTGTCTTTTACTGACATTTTTAACTGAGATTTGAACAAAAAATTTTAATGAATATGTAATTTTGGCCATCCACCTAGCCCGATGAAGTCCCGCTGGATGTTTAAATTTGATTCCACCTTTTGGTTCACCTCCCAAAAAAATAATTGTTAACTGCAATAGTTCTAGGTAATCGTCTCTTGGTTGGAATGTGTCTAGTTGATTTGCTGCAAATATAATTATGTCATCTTTGATGTCATGAATATTTTCATAGATATCTGGATCTGATAATACTGTTTCGTAGTCCTCCTTATTAATGCGTGACAATTTTTCTCTGAACTTCTTAAAAAGGACTATATCTGGGCCAGAAGATGGTGATAAAGACTTTGAAACAACAGCTTCCAGCATAATTTCAAATATGTGGTGTCGACATGCTAGCCACAATAAATCGTTGTCGAATTTTTGTTCTAGAAGAATAGCTGCACCATTTCTAGGACCAGTATTGGCTGCCGTTGTATCGAAACACATGCATTTTATTTGTTCGCAGATGCCCCATTCAAGCGATGTCTGATTGTTGGCATTAAAACTAGAGACGCATATCTGTCACTCAATTTTGCAACATCAAGACTTCCTAATAATTTATCATCAAACAATTTTCTACGTTTGCCTACCTTACTTTTCCATGTTGAAGGTTGTGCAGCACAGAAACCAGATTCATCACTTTTACTCTCCTCTGATTCTGATTCTGATGATGTACTGGTGAGTATGACAGCCTCTTCATTCTTCTTTCTTTTGATCTCTTCTTCTGCTTTCTTCTTTTCATAATGTTGCTTTTCTGCTGCTCTTTGCTCTTTTTTAGCAACAGCCTTATCAATGGTACCCATTTTTCCATGACGTCCTTTCTCACGTTGCATTTTCAAGAATTTCTTATCTTCTATTTTTATAAGCTGCATAGCATTCTCATGAGCAATGTCAAATAAGTTTTCCAGTTTATCTTTCCATTTTTCTTCTTTATTATTTAAATTTTGTGATCTTTTCAATTTGTTTGCTTTGTTTTTCTTAAGCAGCTGCCATTCCTTCAGTATTCCTTGAATTTTATCTACTACATGTACTCTCATTTGCTGGTATTCGTGTTTTTTTCCAAACTGCTAGCACATCATCCGCAGTAGAGTAGCATGATTCTCTAATGCCTCGCTTTTTAATATTTCTGTAGTGCATGAAGAGGGCCATCATTTTTCTCTGATGGTAATACGGATGTTTTAGTACTGCAGAGGGCTGCCCAATTAGCCATACTTCAGTTTCTTTTCTCGTAGAACTTCTCCCAACTGAGCAACTAGGTGATGGTGAGTTAGGCCTAGCTTCCATAATCGATTAATTGGTATCAAAATTACGAGTTCCAAACAACAATTAAAGCAAGCTAGTATATAAACCATTAATTAAAAATTCTGAAATTCAAACAATTAAACATAAAATCATAAGTTGTAAAAACAAATAAATTGAAAAAAGGGAAACTTTGTATATATATATATATATATATATATATATATATATATATATAATATATATACACACACACGAGTATAGCCATTGTTTCATGAAATAAAATCTTTTGTCCATTTTGAAGAAAGAATAATGATAATAATAATAATAATAATAATAATACTGAAATTCTTTATTCTACGTCTGAATATCTTCTTTGCACAATAACTTTATATATTTACATTCATGATTTTCCACAGTTTCATATTTCAAAATATAAAATTATATATATATAATCTATAACCCCTATCGATTTGACTTATAGAGAGTTTGAACAGCGATATTTTAAAAATGGTTGGTGCTTCTTAAGAATTTCAAGATTGTTGTCAAAAGTTGTTGTAAGAATTTCGAAAATATCTGCATATTGTCGTGAAGGCCTTTTAAGTGTCTGGGTATTTGCTATATATATATATATATATATATAATATATATATATATATATATATTAGAGAGAGAGAGAGAGGAGAGAGAGAGAGAGAGAGAGAGAGAAGAGAGAGAGAGAGAGAGAGAGAGATGATGATGCAGAAATACTACACGATTTAATTTAATTGTCTTTCTGACTAAAAATTATTCTAGATTTCTTTAATTGAAATTTTTCAGTGTTCAGAGGAACCAAATATGATGAATTATCATACATTCGACATCACTAACATACATAGTTGCCTGCACACGCACGCACGCACACACACACACACGATATATGCAGACATGTGAAAACGATTTTGTCTGTAACAGACATCAAACGCCAGCTCACATTCGACAATCGGTTAAACGGAATTGTATGACGAGTTCGCCGTTAGAATGCCTTTTGACTCGACACTGTATGGTTGTCATTTACCCCATTGGGTGGAGTTGAAGCCCTACTCAAAGATTAAAGCGGTTGATGAACGTTGAAAATAATCCAACCAAGCGACTACTAAACAAATACACAAATACAGATGACGGTTTCGAATGAAAAATCTTTTCCTTCTCTTCAAAGGAAAACGATCTTAATAAAATTTGGAGTTCGTGTCTTGTATTCTCAAGAAACGATCAACAAAAATATAAAAACTGATAAAGAAACCGATATAAATACGTAGATATAAATTGATACAAACACACACAGAAGTAGACACAGAGATAGGAAGATAAACAATAGAAATTATTAAAAGCACCACATACAGTGTGCATATATATATATATATATATATGTGTGTGTGTGTGTGTGTGGGGTACTTATAATAATTCTCTCTCTCTCTCTCTCTCTCTCTCTCTCTCTTCTCTCTCTCTCTCTCTCTCTCTCTCTCTCTCTCTCTCTCTCTCTAAGGTGCTTAATGAGTACTTTGCGGGAGTGTTCACCAGGGAGGATACCCGCGTCATCCCCGAGCCAGCTGTGAGGCACGAAGGTGCTGACCTGGATAGTGTTAGATGTACCGCGACAGTCGTTGCTCATAGAATAGACAAACTGTGCGCGTTTAAGGCTCCTGGGCCAGACCAGTTTCTCCCCAGTGTTTTGCGAGAAGTGCGCGACCAGGTGGCTCCCCACCTGGCTACAGTCTTCAACAAATCGTTGGAGATGGGCCAGGTGCCTGGTGACTGGAGAGAGGCCAACGTGACCCCTATCTTTAAGAAAGGGGATCACGAAAGTCCAGGAACTATCGTCCTATTAGTCTCACTTCAGTTGTAGGTAAATTATTAGAAAGGATAATAGCTGATAGAATCGTTGACCATTTGGATTCCTACAAGCTGCTTGGGGACTCCCAACATGGGTTTAGACGGCATAGGTCGTGTCTCACCAACTTGCTCGAGTTTTTCCACGTCATGTTGAGTGAGTACGATAAGAGTAGGGCGATTGATATACTTTATCTCGACTTTCAGAAAGCCTTTGATAAGGTACCTCACCGCCGGCTAATGGCGAAAGTGCGCGTGCTGGGTATCGGTGGGGAAATAGGTAGGTGGATTGAAAACTGGCTAAGGAATAGGCGGCAGAGGGTGGTAATTAAAGGGGCTAGTTCGGGTTGGGCCTCGGTCACTAGTGGGGTTCCTCAGGGTTCCGTTTTGGGGCCACTGTTGTTTACCATTTACATAAATGATATCGACGGTGGCATCGTCAGTCGGATCGCCAAATTCGCTGATGACACCAAGCTTGGGGCCAATGTTGGGACGCCCGAAGCGATCGAGGAACTGCGTGCGGACCTAGGTAGGATAGGAGAGTGGTCCGAAAAATGGCAAATGCCGTTTAACTTGGGTAAATGCAAAGTGATGCACATTGGCTACGCCAATCCCAAGTCGGACTACTCGATGTTGGGCAGTAATATCGAGGTGACTGATTTAGAAAAGGACTTGGGTGTGCTAATTAGCACCGACCTTAAGTTTACGAAACAGTGTGTAGAGATGGAAAAGAAAGCCCAGAAACTATTGGGTTATATCAGGAGGCAATTTCAGTTTCGGAACAAGGAGATTGTGCTCTCACTGTACAATTCCCTTGTTCGGCCGTACCTGGAGTATGCTGTGCAGTTCTGGTCGCCCACCCTCAGGAAAGATATTGAGAGGCTGGAGCGAGTGCAGGCGAGGGCCACAAAGTTGATCCCTTCCGTTAGGCATATGGGCTACAATCGACGGTTACGCGCCCTGAACTTGTTTTCGCTTGAAACTCGGAGGCTGCGCGGTCAACTGATCGAGGTTTTCAAGCTCTTACGAGGGTTCAACGATGTCGATTTTAGAAGTATGTTTAGTTTAAATGATAACCCAACTCGCAACAATGGTTGGAAGTTGGATTTGAAACGGTTTAGGACTAGTGTGTGTGGGAATTACGTTACGTATAAGATCTGTGACACATGGAACAGGTTACCTTCGGAAGTTGTGAACAGTTCCTCTGTGGATCAGTTCAAGAAAAGGTTAGACGAAATCTTGCACACTATTTGAGTGTGTAAAGACATTTAGGACCTCAGTCTGCGGAAATTTCTTTTCCTGTAAAATAGTTGATATCTGGAACCAACTTCCTCAGAGGATGTTTCCAGTCAAAGTGTAAATCTGTTTAAAAATAGGCTAGACAAAGTACAGAACACACTCATAGTTTAAGATTAAAACCTCAGAAAACTCTGCAGGAGTTCGCTTGCTCGGTGTCTCTGTGAGCAAGCTAAATATAGAGCTATTTATATATTCTCCACTTTCCTGTAAAATTTCCTTGGCTACTTTTCCAGGGTCAAGGTATTTTCTTCAACCTTTTTCCGTACCTGCCTCTGGCAGGGAGGGAGCGGAGGGTGGGGAGAGAGCCTTCTACTTTTCTATCCAGTTTTCTACTACTGCTAGCATAGTTTGAAAGACAAAATTTTCCCTGGCACCCGTTGCCATTGGTACCTCCTCGGTATGGGCCGCAAGGCCTTTTGAGGTACTTCTTTTCCTTCCTTGTAACTCTCTCTCTCTCTCTCTCTCTCTCTCTCCAGTCCGGGTATTGAAGATGGGCCCCCACCAGAGAGAGGTGATGTTGAGCCGGTGGCGGACGTACCTTCAACTGGAGGGTGCGTCCAGGTACAGGTGGGTGACCCTCCTTCCACGTTGGAGGGTGGTCAGACTCCTGCGGAAGTTGCCCCCTCGTTAGTGAGGGGCTCTGCAACTTCCGACAGCCCTGGCTGTTCGGGAAACGGGTCGTGCTAGGGGGCGGTCAGAATAGGGACGGCTCCCTCTGTGCAATGCTTTTTAACGCTAGGTCGATTAGGAATAAGTTTTGCGAGCTACGGGCGCTCTTAGCATCAGAATACCAGGATATCGTTGCTATCACCGAGTCCTGGATTCATACTGATCGTAGGGACTACGTTGGGGGAGTTCGAAATTCCCGGGTATAGAATGTTTTGCAGAGACCGCACCCGTGGGGAGGGGGGTGGGGTACTAATATACGTCAGAAACACGTTGAGTCCGGTTGACTGCCAGTTCCGGTCGGAACGGGAGCTGCTTGGCGTCGATCTGAACGTGGGAGGGACGAGCTATAGGTTAATCTTGGTGTACAGACCTCCGCATCCATCTCCTTCTCGAGGAGGATACAGCCCTGTACACCGAACTCAGTAGCCTGCTAGGGGATAGGGTGTGTGTAGTTTTAGGAGACTTCAACTGTCGCGGCATAAAGTGGGAAAACAGGACTGCTGATGCTGAAGGGAGGAGGCTAGTTGACGTTGCTGATGAGAACTTCCTCACTCAGTGGGTCAACGAGCCTACACGAGGCGAAAGCGTTCTAGACTTAGTATTCACGACTGAAGACAGCCTCGTCACTGGCCTCACCGTTGACGAATCGTTGGGCGGGAGTGATCACGGTCTTATTAGGTTCCGTGTGTGCGTCCCTCGGGTGAAGCATAGTAACTCGAGAGGCAGTAAGCTCGATCTCCGGCGGGCGAACTTTGTTAGCCTCAGGGATAGCGTAGGAGAGATGGGGTTAGAGGTCGGCGGCGATGTCTTCAACAAATCGTTGGAGACGGACCAGGTGCCTGGTGACTGGAGGGAAGCCAACGTGACCCCTATCTTTAAGAAAGGGGATCACGAAAGTCCAGGGAACTATCGTCCCATTATTCTCACTTCAGTTGTAGGTAAATTATTAGAGGGGATAATAGCGGATAGGATCGTTGACCATTTGGATTCGTACAAGCTGCTTGTGGACTCCCAACATGGGTTTAGACGGCATAGGTCGTGTCTCACAAACTTGCTCGAGTTTTTCCACGTCATGTTGGGTGAGTATGATAAGAGTAGGGCGATTGATATACTTTATCTCGACTTTCAGAAAGCCTTTGATAAGGTACCTCACCGCCGGCTAATGGCCAAAGTGCGCGCGCTGGGTATTGGTGGGGAAATAGGTAGGTGGATTGAAAACTGGCTGAAGAATACGCGGCAGAGGGTTGTAATTAAAGGGGCTAGTTCGGGTTGGGCCTCGGTCACTAGTGGGGTTCCTCAGGGTTCCGTTTTGGGGCCGCTGTTGTTTATCATTTACATAAATGATATAGACGGTGGCATCGTCAGTCGGATCGCCAAATTCGCTGATGACACCAAGCTTGGGACCAATGTTGGGACGCCGGAGGCGATCGAGCAACTGCGTGCGGACCTAGGTAGGATAGGAGAGTGGTCCGAAAAATGGCAAATGCCGTTTAACTTGGGTAAATGCAAGGTGATGTACATTGGCTACGCCAATCCCAAGTCGGACTACTCGATGTTAGGGAGTAATATCGAGGCGACTGATTTGGAAAAGGACTTGGGTGTGCTAATTAGCAGCGACCTTAAGTTTACGAAACAGTGCGTAGAGGTGGAAAAGAAAGCCCAGAAGCTGTTGGGTTATACCAGGAGGCAATTTCAGTTCCGGAACAAGGAGATTGTGCTCTCTCTGTACAATTCCCTGGTTCGGCCGCACCTGGAGTATGCAGTGCAGTTCTGGTCGCCCACTCTCAGGAAAGATATTGAGAGGCTGGAGCGAGTGCAGGCGAGGGCCACAAAGTTAATCCCTTCCGTTAGGCATATGGGCTACAATCGACGGTTACGCGCCCTGAACTTGTTTTCGCTGGAAACTCGGAGGCTGCGCGGTCAACTGATCGAGGTTTTCAAGCTCTTACGCGGTTCAACGATGTTGATTTTAGAAGCATGTTTTTTAAATGATAACCCAACTCGCAACAATGGTTGGAAGTTGGATTTGAAACGGTTTAGGACTAGTGTGTGTGGGAATTACTTTACGTATAAGATCTGTGACACGTGGAACAGGTTACCTTCCGAAGTTGTGAACAGTTCCTCTGTGGATCTTTTCAAGAAAAAGTTAGATCAAATCTTGCACACTATTTGAGTGTGTAGAAAATTTTCCCTGGCACCCGTTGCCATTGGTACCTCCTCGGTATGGGCCGCAAGGCCTTTTGAGGTACTTCTTTTTCTTGTAACTCTCTCTCTTCAGCTATCCGAAATAGGAAAGTAGCGTATAGGAGAGCGAAGGCCAATCGTTCCCATGAGAACACTGAAGCGTATGTCCGCCTGTGTAGAGAAGTGAAAGCGAAGGTTAGGCTAGCGAAACGTAACGAAGAACTAAGGTGGCAAGCCTCTGCAAGGGGAACCCTAAGGAGTTCTTCAGTTATGTTAATAGTAGAAAGCCCATTAGAGCATGATAGGTTCGTCAAAGGACCGAAGCGGCGTTCTGCGGACCTCTGACGCGGACATCGCTAATGTGCTGAATGAGTACTTTGCGAGTGTGTTCACCAGGGAGGACACCCGCGTCATCCCCGAGCCAGGCGTGAGGCACGAAGGTGCTGGCCTGGATAGTGTTCGATGTACCGCGACAGTCGTTGCCGATAGAATAGACAAACTGAGCGCGTTTAAGGCTCCTGGGCCAGACCAGTTTCTCCCCAGAGTGTTGCGGGAGGTGCGCGACCAGGTGGCTCCCCACCTGGCTACAGTCTTCAACAAATCGTTGGAGACGGGCCAGGTGCCTGGTGACTGGAGGGAAGCCAACGTGACCCCTATCTTTAAGAAAGGGGATCACGAAAGTCCAGGGAACTATCGTCCCATTAGTCTCACTTCAGTTGTAGGTAAATTATTAGAGGGGATAATAGCGGATAGGATCGTTGACCATTTAGATTCCTACAAGCTGCTTGGGGACTCCCAACATGGGTTTAGACGGCATAGGTCGTGTCTCACCAACCTGCTTGAGTTTTTCCACGTCATGTTGGGTGAGTATGATAAGAGTAG
This sequence comes from Bathynomus jamesi, assembly GCA_023014485.1. Classification (NCBI taxonomy): domain Eukaryota; kingdom Metazoa; phylum Arthropoda; class Malacostraca; order Isopoda; family Cirolanidae; genus Bathynomus; species Bathynomus jamesi. Next base: position 41,851 of record JAJOZX010002833.1, on the reverse strand, counting down.
GGCGATTGATATACTTTATCTCGACTTTCAGAAAGCCTTTGATAAGGTACCTCACCGCCGGCTAATGGCCAAAGTGCGCGCGCTGGGTATTGGTGGGGAAATAGGTAGGTGGATTGAAAACTGGCTGAAGAATACGCGGCAGAGGGTTGTAATTAAAGGGGCTAGTTCGGGTTGGGCCTCGGTCACTAGTGGGGTTCCTCAGGGTTCCGTTTTGGGGCCGCTGTTGTTTATCTTTTACATAAATGATATAGACGGTGGCATCGTCAGTCGGATCGCCAAATTCGCTGATGACACCAAGCTTGGGACCAATGTTGGGACGCCGGAGGCGATCGAGCAACTGCGTGCGGACCTAGGTAGGATAGGAGAGTGGTCCGAAAAATGGCAAATGCCGTTTAACTTGGGTAAATGCAAGGTGATGTACATTGGCTACGCCAATCCCAAGTCGGACTACTCGATGTTAGGGAGTAATATCGAGGCGACTGATTTGGAAAAGGACTTGGGTGTGCTAATTAGCAGCGACCTTAAGTTTACGAAACAGTGCGTATAGGTGGAAAAGAAAGCCAGAAGCTGTTGGGTTATACCAGGAGGCAATTTCAGTTCCGGAACAAGGAGATTGTGCTCTCTCTGTACAATTCCCTGGTTCGGCCGCACCTGTAGTATGCAGTGCAGTTCTGGTCGCCCACTCTCAGGAAAGATATTGAGAGGCTGGAGCGAGTGCAGGCGAGGGCCACAAAGTTAATCCCTTCCGTTAGGCATATGGGCTACAATCGACGGTTACGCGCCCTGAACTTGTTTTCGCTGGAAACTCGGAGGCTGCGCGGTCAACTGATCGAGGTTTTCAAGCTCTTACGCGGGTTCAACGATGTTGATTTTAGAAGCATGTTTAGTTTAAATGATAACCCAACTCGCAACAATGGTTGGAAGTTGGATTTGAAACGGTTTAGGACTAGTGTGTGTGGGAATTACTTTACGTATAAGATCTGTGACACGTGGAACAGGTTACCTTCCGAAGTTGTGAACAGTTCCTCTGTGGATCTTTTCAAGAAAAAGTTAGATCAAATCTTGCACACTATTTGAGTGTGTAGCAAATTTTCCCTGGCACCCGTTGCCATTGGTACCTCCTCGGTATGGGCCGCAAGGCCTTTTGAGGTACTTCTTTTTCTTGTAACTCTCTCTCTCTCTTCAGCTATCCGAAATAGGAAAGTAGCGTATAGGAGAGCGAAGGCCAATCGTTCCCATGAGAACACTGAAGCGTATGTCCGCCTGTGTAGAGAAGTGAAAGCGAAGGTTAGGCTAGCGAAACGTAACGAAGAACTAAGGTGGCAAGCCTCTGCAAGGGGAACCCTAAGGAGTTCTTCAGTTATGTTAATAGTAGAAAGCCCATTAGAGCATGATAGGTTCGTCAAAGGACCGAAGCGGCGTTCTGCGGACCTCTGACGCGGACATCGCTAATGTGCTGAATGAGTACTTTGCGAGTGTGTTCACCAGGGAGGACACCCGCGTCATCCCCGAGCCAGGCGTGAGGCACGAAGGTGCTGGCCTGGATAGTGTTCGATGTACCGCGACAGTCGTTGCCGATAGAATAGACAAACTGAGCGCGTTTAAGGCTCCTGGGCCAGACCAGTTTCTCCCCAGAGTGTTGCGGGAGGTGCGCGACCAGGTGGCTCCCCACCTGGCTACAGTCTTCAACAAATCGTTGGAGACGGGCCAGGTGCCTGGTGACTGGAGGGAAGCCAACGTGACCCTATCTTTAAGAAAGGGGATCACGAAAGTCCAGGGAACTATCGTCCCATTAGTCTCACTTCAGTTGTAGGTAAATTATTAGAGGGGATAATAGCGGATAGGATCGTTGACCATTTAGATTCCTACAAGCTGCTTGGGGACTCCCAACATGGGTTTAGACGGCATAGGTCGTGTCTCACCAACTTGCTCGAGTTTTCCCACGTCATGTTGAGTGATTATGATAAGAGTAGGGCGATTGATATACTTTATCTCGACTTTCAGAAAGCCTTTGATAAGGTACCTCACCGCCGGCTAATGGCCAAAGTGCGCGCGCTGGGTATTGGTGGGGAAATAGGTAGGTGGATTGAAAACTGGCTGAAGAATAGGCAGCAGAGGGTTGTAATTAAAGGGGCTAGTTCGGGTTGGGCCTCGGTCACTAGCGAGGTTCCTCAGGGTTACGTCTTGGGGCCACTGTTGTTTATCATTTACATAAATGATATCGACGGTGACATTGTCAGTAGGATCGCCAAATTCGCTGATGACACAAAGCTTGGAGCCAATGTTGGGACGCCCGAGGCGATAGAGGAACTGCGTGCGGACCTACGTAGGATAGGAGAGTGGTCCGAAAAATGGCAAATGCCGTTTAACTTGGGTAAATGCAAAGTGATGCACATTGGCTACGCCAATCCCATGTCGGTCTACTCGATGTTGGGAACAATATCGAGGCAACTGATTTGGAAAAGGACTTGGGTGTGCTAATTAGCAGCGACCTTAAGTTTACCAAACAGTGCGTAGAGGTGGAAAAGAAAGCCCAGAAGCTGTTAGGTTATATCAGGAGTCAATTTCAGTTTCGGAACAAGGAGATTGTGCTCTCTCTGTACAATTCCCTGGTTCGGCCGCACCTGGAGTATGTAGTACAGTTCTGGTCGCCCACCCTCAGGAAAGATATTGAGAGGCTGGAGCGAGTGCAGGCGAGGACCACAAAGTTAATCCCTTCCGTTAGGCATATTGGCTACAATCGACGGTTACGCGCCCTGAACTTGTTTTCGCTGGAAACTCGGAGGCTGCGCGGTCAACTCATCGAGGTTTTCAAGTTCTTACGCGGGTTCAACGATGTCGATTTTAGAAGCATGTTTAGTTTAAATGATAACCCAACTCGCAACAATGGTTGGAAGTTGGATTTGAAACGGTTTAGGACTAGTGTGTGTGGGAATTACTTTACGTATAAGATCTGTGACACGTGGAACAGGTTACCTTCCGAAGTTGTGAACAGTTCCTCTGTGGATCATTTCAAGAAAAGGTTAGACCAGATCTTGCACACTATTTGAGTGTGTACAAAATTTTCCCTGGCACCCGTTGCCATTGGTACCTCCTCGGTATGGGCCGCAAGGCCTTTTGAGGTACTTCACTTCTTTTCCTTGTAACTCTCTCTCTCTCTCTCTCTCTCTCCTCTCTCTCTCTCTATATATATATATATATATATATATATATATATATATATATATATATACTTTGTTACTTTATGTGAGTTCAAACGACGGTTCAGGATCAACCTACTGTCGACCCCTCTGCAGTATCCCGCCTCATTTGCGGATTTGGTGAAGGAGAGAATTGCTCTCTGATCTTCTCCTGCCCTCGTAGCCAACCACGCATGGCTGGTCAGGGACTTTGCACAGGAATCTGTCCAGCTGGTTCTTGAAGTTAATGAGGTCGGTGTGCTGGAGATACCTCACTTCTTTTGGTAGGGCATTGAAACGCTTTGGGCCTCGTATTCTGAGGGTATTTTCCATCCTCGTTTTCATGGCCCCTTGTCCCACCGCAGTTGGGACAGTACAAAATCTGCCTCTTCTCTCATTCAAGTTTGTTTCTATTTCATTTCTAAGGTTCGGGACAGAGCCTTCAAGTATTTTCCATGTGTATATTATTGTGTACCGCTCACTCCTTCTTTCGAGAGAGTAGAGTTTCAGATGTAATAGTCCTTTGTATAGCTTCAGTGTCTGCAATGTCTCGTTTTCTGTATGGGCTTGTGAGTGCTGAGCAATCCTCAATTATTGATAGGACTAGACTCTTCCATAATTTGAGCATGGTTTGCTTTTCTGCTGTGGAAGCTCCTCCAGATGATTCCCGTTATTTTTCTAACCGTTGTAATTTTGATGGTATAGTGCTCTCTGAATCCTGCATCCAATGACATTATTACTCCAAGATCCCTGACTTGTGGATTTGGTGTTATCTGTTTGGTTTGCGGAGTTTTGTACCCTATATTCTGTAGCTCTTTGTTATTACCATATCTTAGAAGTTGAAATTTTTCTTCGTTGAACTTCATATTGTTGTCTTCTGCCCACTGGAATACTGTATCAATATCGTTTTGTAATCTTTCTATGTCACCTTCGTTCAATATTTCCTTCCATATCTTTGTGTCATCTGCGAAACATGATATAATACTGTCATTGATATCTGCATCAATATCTACAACCATTATTATGAACAGCAAGGGAGCTAGCACTGTCTCTTGTGGGACAGAAGTCTTTACTTCCGAGACTTCCGGAAGTATATATATATACAGTATATATACAGTGTGTGTGAGTGTGTGTGTGTGTGTGTGTGTGTGTGTGTGTGTAGTGCTGCAATTTTTTTTTTCCAATAGAAAAAATTGTTTACATAAGAAGTAAATACAGTATATAATTTCAGTAAATTATTTGTTATATCTTTGGAAAGATGAAAATACTACTGTGTATATTATTTACTTTACTTAAACTTAAACCTAAAGGCTACAACATAAGAAAAAATGTAGCATCCACGTAAAAATTATACAAGATTTTATATTAATTAAAGTCAGCCTAAGGCCTTGGAGTCGGTGTCGCCGTGCTTTGATATTCACACCAAAATTTCACTTAACCAAAATGTGTTCGTTCGACATTGTTTCGTTTCGGTTAAATGTAAGGGACATCCTTTTACATCTATATTAGGCTAGATTAGGTTAGGTTAGGTTAGGTTAGGTTAGTTGAACTCTCAGGTAGATTTGACCGAAAGGAAACCATATATAGAAAACAAACACATCTAGGCCCGTAAGTTAAATTTGGGCGCAAACATTGAACGCTGTTTTTGTCTTTATCAATGTCCACTTGCCACATTTTTTTTTCCGGGCTGTTTTCGCAATGTGGAAGATATTACTACATTGAAATCAACTTAAAATGACCACTTTTTATCCCCCAAACGAATAGAATAAACAAAGTCTGATTTTGTTGTCAAGTTTGTCTATATCAGCGGTTCTTAACCCCATTTTGATTGGGTCATTAATAAGCTGTCACGTGTAGCTCTTTCATGCTTGTTCAGAAAATATATGCTTATTGTTAATGTCATTTATCATTTATTTATGTTATCTCTAATCATTTTACAATTATTTATTTATTTTATCATCTATTGCGAATGAACTGTTTGAAATCATGGGTCGCTGAGCTAGCCTCGTAACCAGAATTTCGGTCGCAGCCTAAAAAAGATTAAAAACCACTGGCCAAAATTTAAAGTAAACCCTATAACCAGAGTACGAGTTCATTCCGGCGATTGATATAAAATCCGTCCGTGGTTCGGATCCATTTGTGGTTTGTATATAATTAGATATTTGATTAAATTACATTTTAATATAATTTTAGATGTCTTGATGATGCATATTAAAAAAAATGAATCACAATAAATTACTCTTAATATCCAAAATAAGAGTTAATACAATTATAATCCAAAAGTATGGTGAAGAAAGGTTTTGGCATTGTTTCATCACTTTTAGGTTCATATTTTACATAACTTTCTTTTTCGCAAAATTTTAAAAAACCGGGGTTCGACGCCATTTTGCACAAAAAAAGGTGTTTTAAATAGAAAAACGAATCCCCAAAACACATCCCAGCACTGTGTGTGTGTGTGTGTGTAGAATCAAAGGAATTAGAGTAACATTCGTTTCCCTGTTGGTCGAGGTTCGCTGACTTCAGAGAAGTCAAAATTGAGATTTGGTATGTTTTAATTAAAAAACTATTCCGATAGCTTTTACCAATTCAAATTCGTTAATATATATATAATATATATATATATATATATATATATATATATATATATACCCTGTGTATATACTGTAAATGCTCACACACGGATTCAAACCCAGAAGGCGAGGCCTCTGACCATCACACAACGACTAGGTAAATATTTGTACAACCTGGCGTATATTTCAACACCTGAGGCATAACGTTTTCGTGTCCAGAGGAGTGTTCCGTACTTGTGCAATAAGCGAAAACGTTATGTATTCACTTGGTTTTCATTCTTCACGGGTATTAAAATATATGCCAGATTTGTACTACCTTTACCTTGTCATCGTGTAATAGTCAGAGCCCTTATCTACTAAAGAGGGGATGCATCCAAATCCTGGTGCGGAGATTTTTCCATTATGCAAAATCGACCCTGTTCATACATACATACATACATACATACATATATATATTATATATATATATATATATATATATATATATATATGGTGGTGTAGTGGTTAGCATCGCTACCTACGAATCCATTGGCCCCGGGATCGAGACTCGGTGACGGCAGGCGGCGCGCAGCAAAACCCAGTCCTTCATCATTTCGTACAATAAAAAAAAATTGGTTGGTAGATAAATGGGTACCCTGGGTAGCCTAGTGGTTAAGACGCTGGGCTGCTGGTGGGGATTGGTTTGGATTCCACGTTAAACTGTAGGTCTAAGGTGGAGTGACAAGCTTGACCTTCGTCAGAATGAACAATTCAAGCGGAAGCAAAACCAAGGTTATATATAGTACGCTCATAAATATTCGTACAGATAAATATTTCAGTTATATTCGTCCTTATCGTCTGTACCACGTATCGAATAGTTACGAAAAGTTTATCGTTTGTTTGGAAAAAATTAACAAATAAATTATTATATGTTTTAATGTGATATAAATATACCTGCCAGTTTAACTAAATTAACCTAACCTAATACAGAAGTAAAAGGATGCCTTTTCGATTTGCTACGAACGTGTACCCATACGAAAGGAACACATTTTGGCGGAAATGCTATACCCGATACTATGCCCTATACATATACTATACCCGACACTTGTATACAGAAATATTTTTCAATTTCAATCCACAAAACAACATAGTTTCATCCGTGTGACCTTCAATTCAAATGATTAATTCAATCACTTCCCTCCAAACCATTTGTCTATTAGCAAACGTTTTCAAAGACGTTTCTAAACGTTTCATGGAGGTTTTATGAATGTTTAATAAAAGTAGCTTTGTTTTCTGGGTTACGTTATTTTTTAGAAAAATTAGTATAGTGAGTGTGCACAATTCGCATGGTTGGGTCATTATGTCGGTTTTCATATGGTTGATAATGTACAGAATTGTGGTTGCTTTATTATTTTTTCTCGGTGTAATCAACAATGGTTAGCCATATGTAAATGTAATATATATATATATATATATATATATGATGCAAACCCACAAGGAAAAAGAAAAAATTATTCAAAGTTCTTTCGTGTATTCAGCAGTACACCTCGTCAGAGTGACAGGATGACGAGGTGTACAGCTGAATACGCGAAAGGCCTTGGAATAATTTGTTCTTATTCCTTGTGGGTTTGCATCATTCATTCACTTCACGTGTTTAAGTGTGAAATTCATCGCACATATATATATATATAAAGAACGACGCTTGTGTAGAAGAGCGTCCGTACAAGACGAGGAGAAAGAACGAACAAATGAAAAATGAGGTACCTCCCAGGAATCGAACCCGGGATCATCCAATTGCCGGTCGGACATGCTAACCACTACACCAAGGTCCCCGATCAGTCAGAAGCCGTAATTCTCCTACATACGAGCGGAATCAAATGCCCTGAGGGGGCACCTCCTCATGCCGTACATATACACCCGGGTTCGATTCCTGGGAGGTACCTCATTTTTCATTTGTTCGTTCTTTCTCCTCGTCTTGTGCAGACGCTCTTCTACACAAGCGTCGTTCTTTACATTAATTATGCTGTGTGTTGTTTGAAGTTGAAATATATATATATATATTATATAATATATATATATATATATATATATATATATATATATAATATATAAATTAGCTGTACATGGATTGTTACAGAACAAACAAATAAGGCCATGAAAGAGGTTTACCTTAGTTACAGAATTTCAGTGTGTGTTCTTGACTACCTTACGAAACGCGACACTCTTTAACATACACACATCTCATTGCAACCCGAATGTAACTGTAGCGACACTAGAAGTGCGACCATTTATTTTAAATAGAATTCATTAAATATGAAAAAGGGTTGGGTTAATTAGATTAATTGTCGCCATTCATAACTGAAAATGTGAAAATGTCTTAGTTTCGAATGTGTGCGCGCGTGTGTTTGTCCAAATCGATTGCATTCTTGTTTGCCAGCTGTGCTCAAAACTACAATGGCTATATTCATATTGTCTAGCCAACTCAGGTTTCTAATTTCTTCTTGGGCATCTCAGCCTCGTCAATATATATATATATATATATATATATATATATATATATATATATATATATATATATATATATATATAAATGCCCAAGTTGGTCGAACATTTGCAGAAATTTTTGTGTGACCATTTTTTACTCAGTAGGTGAAACAAGTGACATATTTTATATTTTCAAATGTTTAATCACTTTCACTTGTATTAAAGTAGGTTGGAGGGTTGGAGGGGTTGGGGTTTTATAAGAAAGTGTTTTTTTAACATACAATAATTATTTTCTCAAATTTAACCCCACGTTAGGACTTTAAATCGTCCTTTATGTTTCCTCAGGTTTTCACACCCTCTGATTTGTTTCAGGTTAAGTTAGGTTAAGTAGGTCGTACAATAAAATCCGACTTATTTACAAAGTTCAGCCTAATTGGTCGATAAGGTGGCTAAATATTAGCGCTACTTGAAAATAATAATATATATATATATATATATACATATATATACAGGGTGTACCATAAGTCTGGCATCATAGGAGAAATTCATATTTTTCTATTTATACAAACCATAGTTCATATTTTTCTTATGCTCTGGATGCCAATTTCCCGTCCACCATTCTGTTCAGTGACGAGGCTGTTTTTTATGGAAATGGTGAGGTAAATCGACAGAACACCCGCTACTGGTCTCAAAACAACCCTCACTGGTATACCTCTTCAAAGGAACAAGGTGCATCTCGGGTGATGGTGTGGTGTGGCATTTGGAAGGATCGCATCATAGGCCCCCTGTTTTTCGATGAACATGTCACTGGAGGCACCTACCTACGTATGCTCAAGGAAGAAGCATTTCCCAGTGTCTCGAACGAAGAAGAAAATTTCCCAACATGGTTCCAGCAAGACGGCGCTCCTGCACATTACAGCACCCAAGTAAGGGAATACCTGTACCAACAATTCCCTGGTCATTGGATAGGACGTCGAGAGCCTGTGGAATGGCCAGCTAGAAGCCCGGACTCACGCCACTAGAGTTTTATCTCTGGGGCCACTTGAAAGCGCTGGTATACGCAGAGAAAATTAGGAGTGTTGAACATTTGCGGCAGCGCATTGTTGGGGCATGTAACACCATTACTCCTGACATTATTCACCGTGTGCTTGCTGACTGGGTATCACGTCTGTATTTGTGTATTGAAAACAATGGTGGACATATTGAGCACGTTCTGTAAATAAAAGCTTTTGTTTTGCCTTTTTTTATTATTTTTCCTATGATGCGGACTTATGGGACACCCTGTATATATATATATATATATATATATATATATATATATATATATATATATATATATATAGGGTGTTTCATAACACATGGGACGCACTTTCAGGATGGATTCAGGACCTGAAAGCAATGAAAAAAGTTTATATAAACATATGCCCGAAATCGCTTTGTTTCCGAGTTACAGGCTTACAGCCGGTTTTGTGTTCCAGCAATTCTTTCCACAAACTGTTTACAAACACTGCTTACCGAAAATGTTTGTGAGTGTGTACGAGACTTATTTCACGTATGGCCTTGCCGATTGTAATGTTTCGTACACTCTATGACATGTTTCAATATCGTTGAGTGTAGAGCCATCAGTCAGTTAGAGGTGCATCGCGGTATTTCACTGTTAGTATTCGTAACTTCTTACCGTGAATAAATGCAGTCCAGTGAAAAAAAAAACCTTAAAAGTTTTTGTGCTATTCAGTGATAGTGTGCATTTGAAGTGAGAATGGACGCTTATTCAAAAAGAGAAATGACAGACACGCATCTCATGTATGGACTTGCCGAGTGTAATGCGGCCGCAGCAAGACGTCTGTATGCAGAAAGGTTTCTGAATCGTCTTGGTGATACAGGATCATTCAACAAGCGAGTTTCAGATGGTGGTAGACCAATCAGCGCCAGAACTGTTGAGTTGGAGGAGCGGATCCTGAATCGCGTGGAGGAACATCCTCGTGTCAGCACCCGAAGGATAGCAGCAGCAGAGGGTGTAAGATACACAACTGTGTGGAGAAGTTTACGGGAACAACAACTTTACCCATATCACATTCAGAGAGTACAAGGCCTTACTGAAGCTGATTTCCCACCAGGCTTTTCGTACTTAGTTCCTTCAACAGTGTGCTCGCGATCCTCTTTTTCTGGCCTCCGTATTGTTTTCTGATGAGGCTGCCTTCACAAGAAATGACGTGATCAATTTTCATAACACTCATCACTGGGCCGAAGAGAATCCGCATGCCATCATCCAGTCAATGTACCAACAAGAATTTAGTATCAATGTATGGGCAGGACTTATTGCTGACAACTTAATCGGTCTTTTTGTTTTGCCTGGAAGATTAACAGGAGAATCCTCTTCCAATTTTTTAAGGAATGATTTAAGCGATTTACTAGATGAAGTTCCTCTTTGTCCGTTGTCGTATGTGGTTTATGCATGACGGCACTCCGCCTCATTTTAGTCGAGTAGCCAGAGACTATTTGGATGACCATTTCCCTGATAAATGGATAGGCCGTGGAGGACCCATTGCGTGGCCTGCTCGCTCCCGGACCTGAATCCACTCGATTTTACCTGTGGGGTCATCTGAAATCCATCGTTTACGTGACACCCATTGACAACGTTGAAATGCTTCACAAACGTGTAGAACAAGGATGCCAGAAAATCCGAGCAATACCTGGAATGTTTGAACGCGTCAGGCAGTCTATGACGAGGCGTGTTCAGGCGTGTATTCAAGCGCAAGGTGGTCATTTTGAGCACTTCCTTTAACGGTAAGGCGGATACTTGCTGGAACACAACACGCTGTAACTCGGAAACAAAGCGATTTCGGGCATATGTTTATATAGACTTTTTTTCATTGTTTTCAGGTCCTGAATCCATCCTGAAAGTGCGTCCCACATGTTATGAAACACCCTGTGTGTGTGTATATAATATATATATATATAATATATATATATATATATAATATATATATATATGGGATGAATTTCACAATTAAACACGTGAAATGAATGACTGATACAAACCCACAAGGAAAAGGAAAAATGATTCCAAGGCCTTTCGTGTATTCAGAAGTACACCTCGTCAGGGAGGTGACGAGGTGTACTTCTGAATACACGAAAGGCCTTGGAATCATTTTTCCTTGTGGATTTGCATCATATATATATATATATATATATATATATATAATATATATGTTAAACACAGACCGTGCATGGAACAAGGAACTCTTCTGGGAAAATTAAATCCACTATAGTCCGAATAAGTAATGGTAAATGACAAATACCATAGTTTTTCTTTTTCATGATGCTAGCCCGACGTGGGCAACGGGTCTCTCACAAAGAGGTCCCATAAATATAGCTTCCCTCACCAGCTATCTGCAAAGCAGACAGGATCCAGCTTTGGGACATGGATCTAGGGTTTAAAGCAAGCCTAGTCCCACTACATTCAGAACCTCTATATAAGTAAAAGACTCGTTGCATTCACGTCGGATTGAATAAATCAAAGAAAAAGGGGTAACTATTGTATTTTTAGCCAAAAAAACAAAACTTAAACCTCAACCGGGACATTGAGCGTCCACTTTTCAAGGCACGTAACACGTCCGTTTAATATACACAAACTCAGAATGGTCCCCTGAGAAACTTATATGTTAAACACAGACCGTGCATGGAACAAGGAACTCTTCTGGGAAAATTTAATTTTCCCAGAAGAGTTCCTTGTTCCATGCACGGTCTGTGTTTAACATATAAGTTTCTCAGGGGACCATTCTGAGTTTGTATGTATATATATAATATATATATATATATATATATATATATATATATATATATATATTTAATTACTAAGCATTGCAAAATTAATTAAGTTATTTTGGAGCGATAAGTGCAAATATAGTTTCGTACAAACTAATTTTAAGTAAATGTAGCACTCTTTATTCGATTAATTTATTGTTTGCCTTCGCTTCCAAACATGTTCAGACGCGAGGCCATCTTGCACGTCTCGACCAATTAAATAGTCGCTTAAAATATTATTCGACATAAAAGGAAAAGCAAGACAATGCAATCTGCAACGCCAAATTCAATTTTATTTACGCTATATTGAATATATACGAAAAAGATAGATAGATGGATAGAGAGCTAGAAAGATACATACATACATACAAACATATGTATCGAGACAAGTGTATGCAGACAAAAGATATATGGATACGTTAAATATGTATATTAGATTGCCCGCCTTGCACAGCAAAAGAAGAAAAAAAAACGAAGCACAACCTAGTGTAAGGCTGGGAGGGGCGAGTGTGTTACTAAAACCTTCCCTGGTTCTCCCTTAATGTAATGTGTATATTGAATTTGGTACAGATTATCCGTGCCGTTTGAGGGGCTCCTCCCAGTTCTCACTAGGGGGTAAATGAGAGGAGCGGTTGTGTTACTAAAACATTTCCTGGTTCTCCTTTAATGTGTATATCAAATTTGGTGCAGTTACCCTAGCCGTTTAGGACCCCCTCCCCTGTCCCCTACAGGAGAGGGACTGAGGAGGGGGACTTAGAAGGGCGGGTATGTATACGAACAGAGAAACATCATCATTATTATTATCATCATACCATATATATATATATGTGTGTGTGTGTGTGTGTGTGTTAAACTGCATTAAATTTAGTATACACATTAAGGGAGTAGCAGGAAGGTTTTAGCAACCCCCCTCCCCCCTTTCCTAGAGGCGGGGCCCCTAAACAGCTAGGGTAATCTGCCTCAAATGTAGTATACACATTAAGAGAGAACCAAGGAAAGTGTTAGTCCCCCCCCCCACCCTACTTGGTTGTATTTCGGGGGGTTTTGCTGCGCAAGGCGCATTGGGCATTCTATTATATATATATATATTATATATATATATATATATATAAACACATGTGTGTGTGTGTGGTGTGTGTGTGTGTAAAATATTCGAGATAAAAAATCTGTTTCCTCGGCTGGGAAAAAGTTTTTGTTTTCCGATTTTAATTATTCCCTCCTCGTCTTTCATTATGGAGAGAAAGGGCGAAAGACAATTAAAATAAAAGTACAAAGAGAGAGAGAGAGAGAGAGAGAGTTACAGTTACAAGAACAAGAGGAAGCTTCGAAGACCTTTCGATCCAGTCGGGGAGGTTCCTGTTATTCAACTAGTGCATTTTTTATTATTCTTGCAGTAGCAGAAAAATAGATAGAAAAGCATAAGGCTCTCTCCCCACCAGAGGCGGGTACGGAAAAAGGTTGAAGAAAATACCGTATTTGACGGCTTACAAGACGCTGCGCCGTGAAAGACGCACCTTAATTTTGGAAAGGTAAATTCAAGAAAAAAAGTTTTTGATGCACTTTATTGTTAATACAATGGATATGTAAAATTCAATAAAAAGAAAACCCAAAAGCCAATAAAGAAAGATAATATGATTATTACTCTTATTATTTGTTATTAATCAGACGCAGGGCGATTTTTTAAGGTATTTATAAGGAAAAAAAGTGCGTCTTATAAGCCGACAAATACGGTACCTAGACCCTGTAAAAGTAGCCAAGGAAATTTTACGGGAAAGAAGAGCATATATAAACTAGCTCGACAATTACGTTATGCACACATAGAAAACGTACATTAGAGAGTATTGTTGTACTGTATAAATTAACATAATAATATATTTGTGCTAAACTATGATACTTGGTATCGTCACAAAAAGTCATGTGTTTTGATTTTATACAAAATATTCACAGTTCTACATAGGTATCGGGCCAACGAAGACCCCATGCGCCACTCCAGGTTAGCCCCAAAAGGATTAAACAGCTCTCCGTGTCTACAAAGCCATCACGCTGGCAAGGTGATGAAATGTTCCTACGGGAAAGGGGTTGAAACAGGAATTGAAAAAGAAAATCAGATTTTCCACACCATGCCCTCACCCTTCACATGCACCCAGCCACCCAAGTGACGGAAGAGAAAAAAAAGAAATGGGGACAGCAGAAACGCAACTTTACTTCACCTACTCCATGCCAGGCAATTTTTTGTTTTAGCATTTGTTCATTAGGACATTATGTATTTCCACAAAATACTTAATCTAGTCTATTAACAAAGTAGGCAAGTGTGTGAGCGTGTTTTCTGTAATTGGATGTCTGTCATGTGTACGTCTGCCAACTCTTTGAAGGTTGCCGAGTTTCAACTTGGGTCCTCCGACGTGAAAAGTGTTTATGCGGCAAGTGATATACTGATGAGTCGTTCATACTTCGCGGTGCTGTGCCAACACGAGAGTAGAGAAAATCTCTTTCCGCTGAGGAATATCAGTGGGAGGTTCCTATATCTATCCCCGTGTACTTGTCTCCTATGGGAAATGAAAGTGTTTCATGAGTGATCACCCGCTGTTGCTACGGCGAATTCAAGAGTCTCCCACTTAGAGGTGTTTATAACGTAAGTGATCAAAAGACGAGTTGCTGGATGGCTGATCATGCTATTGTGAGGCACAATGCAACCAGAAACGTCTCTTTAAAGTGGAGAGAGGAAATGGAAAATGAAAACATTTTAAAAAATAAAACATGCTTTCATCTTCTAAATTTAGCTTTCGCATCATAAAAGGTTGAAAGTAGGAGAGAATCTAATCTGAATTCAAATATATTCACAATTCTATCTTTTGAAAACCAAACCAAAGTAATAATATAAACATTCAATAAAGGAATTTAAAATTCATTACGAGAATTAAAATTAGTGCCAAAAGTATAGATAAACAGAAACGTGTATATATATATATATATATATATGAGCAAAGAACCACAAGGAAAAGGAAAAGGAAACACGAAATCCGAGCGCTTTCGTGATGTATTCACATCTTCTTTCTTGTCCCTGAAGATGTGAATATATCACGAAAGCGCTCGGATTTCGTGTTTCCTTTTCCTTTTCCCTGTGGTTCTTTGCTTATTAAAAAGATCACGTGTTATTCCATGATTTTATTGCATATATATATATATATATATATATATATATCAGTGGCGTGCATTCAGGGTAAGCTAGGTAAGTGCCGCCTACCTTAATAAAAATCTTATTAAAGATATTAAAGACAGTACCGTATTTTTCAGAATAGTCTACAGTACATACTAGGGTTTCTCCTGATATGCAGCTTTCTTTATCCCGGGAAATCCCGGGAATTCCCGGAAAAATGAAGCCAATTTCAGGGATCCCGGGAAATCCAGGAAATGGTTGTATATTTAAGAGAACGGTAATTTTTTTTATTGTTCAGTGATAAAATACCCTTTCACAATTGGGATAACCAATTACTTATGCCTAGATGACCACTTTTGCAGTGTAATACTGGAATTGAGTTTACCAATCAGTGGTAGCTATTTATTATTTATTAAACATAATATTTATCATGCGTACTCAGGAAATAAGAATGGTTTCATGTATTATGATGATTTAGTGAGTGACATTAGTATGTCTTTTTATTTTTGATGTAGAAAGAATACTGAAAATTATATCTTTCTCCACAATTTTTTAAACCTATTTTTTCTTCTTTTTTGATTCAGAGTTTATTATAAAAGTAGCTAAACTGACTAAAATGAAAAAAATGAGCATTTTTATGTATTTTCTTCCCTAAAAATAGCCCATAAAATGAAAATAATTATTTAGCATATTTTTAGCATAAAATGGAAACGGGTTTAGCATAATTTTAGGCGATTTAGCATAATTTAGCAGCAGGTTTAACATAATTTGGCTAAAAATTTCTTAGTCCAGGCAATCTAGAGCAAAAATAGCTTCAACCTGGGCAAAATTGCTTCAGAAGCTTTCTAAACTGTTTCCAGCTCAGGAACCATTGCAGAATAACATATCCAAAATCCGACAAAATTGGACCCCGGGAACACCCCCAAAAATGAAATTCAAAATGGCGGACTGGCAGTTTCCTACGAAATACAATAAATTTTAATTTCGCTTTGTAGAGAGAGTTATGACGTTTTTCTTGATCAGTAAAATGTTTTAAAACACATTTTCGTTTCTAAATTAACCTATATGACACTAAAAATTGTATTAGGCGGCTAGTATTAAACTATGACGTCACGTAATGTAAATAAAATATACTGTATGGAGTGTATGTGAGAATGGACATTGCTACATCTTTATAAGCTTATATTATATACAACTCTTTAATTCCTACTACCCACTATCAAATCTGCGTATTTGTGCTTGTCATTTTCTTTAAAACTGTTATTATGTACTCCTTTTAAATACTGCAACACAGTTTATTAATTTGTGTTTTCTGTTTCAGACTGACTCGGTGTACGGTGACTCGGTGTGCGTCCGCCTTCAAGAATGCAGACCCCTGAAGAATTGTGCGTGATTTGTAAGGAGAAATTGGACAGCGGACAGGAAGTGGTTCACATCTCGCAAAAAGGAGCAGATGGTATAAATGCATCCAGCCGCAGCCGTGGAAGCGATGTTGTTGCAACAGCTGGAATAAGTGTTCACGTTGTATGTAGGAAAAGGTTTACGGATAAAAAGACCATTGAAATAAAGAAGCGACAGACCGCAGCCGAGGCAATACCAAGGAAAAGTGCTCGTTTTCATGAATACGCATTTTCCAGTGCTACTCACTGTTTGTTTTGTGATACCTTTGTGGACTTTTTTTCCAAACACAAACCAAAATCAGAGCATGTCAAAATAAGAACTACAGAGTTCTCCGAAACCATAAAAAGGTGCTGTGAAAGCCGCTGCGATGAATGGTCGTTTAATGTAAAAGGCCGTCTGGAGTATTATCTTCGTGATCTTCCTGCTGCAGATTGTGTCTACCATCACACCTGCAGCGTAAATTTTCGAAGTGGAAAAAACATTCCTCGCGCATACTCCTCCGACGATCATGATTCGAAGAAAGGGAGACCAACTAATGAAGAGCAACACCAAGCATTCCTTCAGACCTGTGCTTACCTGGAAGAGAATGATGATGAACAACTTTTGATTGGAGACCTAATTTCCAAAATGGAGGAATATCTTCAAGGAAGTCAGAGCTCTGTCTACGAACGCAGGCACATGAAGAGAAAGCTTTTAGAACGTTACGGAGACAAGATCATAATATCAGGTGAAAGTGGGAAGGCAGATGTAGTAACACTACGAGAGACAGCTAATGAAATTCTTATAGATTATCACAAAAAGTCGAAAGAATGTGATATAGATATAGAGCTACAGAAGATTTACCTAGTAGAAGCTGCTGCAAAAATAATCAGAAGTGATATCAAGTCTGTCGACTCGCCTAGAAAGATGTGTATCCATCTCCAAATGACATCAATGCAGAAAGTGCTCTTGATTACATTCCCAACAGTCTGAAATTGCTATTATCAAAAGCATTTGCGGGACAGGATGCTTCAAGAAAAATAGGTGCAATTGGGCAGAGCATTATGCAAGCAACCCGTCCTAGAGGATTACTATGTCCACTACAGATCGGTTTGTCGGTTCAGCTACACCACAACTTTAGGTCAAGGTACCTTATTGACGTTCTCCATCAGCTGGGTTACTGTTCGTCGTATGCAGAAGTAACAAGATTCGAAAGAAACGCGGCGCTGGCAAGTGGGTCTGGCTCTTTTACTGTTGATGAAAACACTGCAGTCCTTCTAGCAGCAGATAACGTCGATCATGATGTCTGCACTTTGGATGGGAAGAATACCTTTCATGGAATGGGTATGATTGCCGCAATAGCTCCGAAGATCAAGATCCACCCTTCTATTCACAGGCGTAATGTTGGTGACAATGACATTAAGAAGATTGCAACCGTTGACATTAGGGAATATAGACACGCGAGAAGCATGTTGAGGGACATCTCATTCCGCGAACTTCCAGTACCCACTGCCACCATAAGTCGACTTAGTCTTCTCTGGCAGATATCTTCAGCAGAAAGATCAGGTCCAAGTTGGTCCGGAACAATGCAGGCAATTCACGGTGGATCAAGTGTCTCACATCCAGGTGTGGCGTCGATCACGTTCCTTCCCATCATAGATATGTCGCCAACTGACATGACCTGCATATTTTCGACATTACTATATTTGAGCAAGATAGCACGCGATCAAAAAGTCCCATGCATTATTACCTTTGATCAGCCTTTGTTCTGGAAAGCTTCCCAAATCATCAATGAACAGAGACCTGCAGGACATTGTTTTAATGCTGGGATCATTTCACACTCTGATGAATCTTTTGGGAGCAGTCGGTACTCTTATGAATGGTTCAGGATTGTCTGAAGTACTTCAAGAAATATACGGACCAAATGCCGTGCAACACATGATGTCTGGAAAAGCTGTTTCAAGAGCGATACGTGGTCATATGATAGTAGATGCAGCTCTTAGTACCTTACTAGTCGCAGACGTTTTCCCTCGTAATGAAGATGGAACTCCTCATGACCTCCATAAGGAAGCTTGTGACCTGCTCGACGATGTTATCACCGCCAAACAATCAGTTGAGGATGTGGAATCTTCGAATGCATTGTCTCAGATTGCTACCACTTTGGATGCGAAGAAAACTGACCTACAATCTACTTCGCAAACAAGTCAACTCTGGTTGGAATATCAGCGAATGATCAACATTGCACGTTCCTTGATAACAGCAGACAGAACCGGCTCGTGGGATTTGCACTTGCAAGCTATGCTGGAGACCATCCCCATAATTGCAGCAGCCGGACATCACAATTACCTGAAATCGATATACCTGTACCTGCAGAAAATGTTAAGTTTGCCTTCTGAAAATCCAGCCGTTAACAAAATGTTCCAGGAAGGTAAGTTTGTGGTAAGAAGAAGCGACAGATTATGGGCCGGACTCGGCACAGACCTGGTGATAAAACAAGTACTAATGCGTTCCCTGAAAAGCAGAGGCGGACTGACACGCGGAAGTGGATTTACAGACATCCAAAGGACAACGTGGCTCTTTTCTATGCCTCTGTGTTCCACTTATAACTTAGCAATGCAGGAATACACCAGAGTTTTGTTGGAAAGTAGTGAACAGCACAAGGAAATGAGGGGAAGTAGACAAATCAGGGACAGTAATGACATGAAGAAAGTACTTGAACGTCTGGAATCCTTATCCCCATTCCATTCTACCTCGGGTCTCTGCAACATTGTAACAGGGCTAACTGCTGATCCTGGAGTTAACGTTCATCAATTGCATTCAATCGGTACGAACATTGTCGTAAAAATGATTGGGAAACAAGCCTTTACATATTCTGCCAAAAGATCTGACAAAGTGAAAACACTAGGATCTGCTTCTGCCGTTGTGATCACTGATGCTTCAGATATAGAAGTAGATCCTGCACTACTGTTTCAGAGAATGATGACTGTTGCCACTGGCGGAGACATGAATCTTGAAGATGTCATGTGTTACGAACTGTGTGCATATCCTCCTGCATTGTTCGAATCACGAAGTATCTTGAGGAAACCCGATAAGTCTCAGCTAGCTCATGCAATAATCAAATACACTGACACTTTACGCATGGAAGAAGTTCAAGAAATTCAGTGCACAGACCAGTACGTATTGGATGGTGGATCTCTACTGCATCGTGTTTCGTGGCGTCAAGATGAAACATATGACAGCATCGCCAACTCATATGCCGATTTCACTCTGAAAACATATGGAAAAGCAATCATTGTTTTTGATGGCTACAGCAGCTCTCCTACGATCAAGGACATGACCCACAGAAGACGCAGCACCAAGACAAGCAGAAATGTGAATCTCAGTCCAAGCATGAAGTTTGTTGGCCAGAAGGAACACTTCTTGGCTAATGAAAACAACAAGCAAGCATTTATTTCCCTCGTAGGTGAGATGTTGAAGAAGCACGGGTGTACTGTTCACAACGCAGATGGGGATGCTGATGTGGACATCGTTCGTGCAGCAGTTTCCTCATCAGAAAATGCAACTACAACAGTAATAGGGGAAGACACCGACTTGCTGATTCTCCTTCTGTACCATGCCAAGGACAGTGGTTTCAAGTTGTACTATCGCAGCGATATAAGACGGGGACCATCTCCTAATCCTGTGTATGATATTCTCAGCATTCAATCATTGTTAGGCAATGACATCTGCAAGTATCTCCTGTTTGTGCATGCTTTCACGGGCTGTGATAGCACATCCAGAATTTTTTCGATCGGTAAAGCCAAAGCATTCGACACACTGATGAAGGTGGCTGAACTCCGTTCAGTTGCAAATACATTCTGTTCTGATTGTTGCCAACACTCTGACATTGAAGCCGCTGGAAGAAAGGCAATGCTTCTGTTGTATGGCTGCAAAACACTTGAATCCACTAACGCACTACGTCATCGAATGTTAGTTGAAAAGGTAGCTACAGCTAAATCTTTTGTTACACCCGAACGTTTGCCACCTACCGATGCGTCCACAAAGTACCACAGCTTTCGCACATACTTTCAAATACTAATCTGGAAGTCTACAGAAGAGAAGATCGATGCAGAACAGTGGGGTTGGTATGTAAAGAATAATTCCTACTACCCTACAGCCTGCGACAAGCCACCAGCTCCAAATTATCTACTCAACATGATCCGCTGCTCCTGCAAGACGAAATGTGCTACTTCAAGATGTGGATGCAAGCGTAATGGAATGCCCTGTTCAGCCGCTTGTGGCGAGTGCCAAATCAGTGGTTGCGATAACAACCCAAGTACCGGTAATCTATCCGATGATAGTGATGAAGAGGATTAATTTCTGTATGTTTGTGACCAGGTATCACTTCTTCTGTAATGAACATAACTTGAAACTGGGAAAAAATAATTGTTGTATTATTGATTATAAAAATCTGTAAAAAGCTATATAACACTATATTTGCGTAATAACTGGTTGTGTTGTATATTGTTGAATTATTTAAAACATTACAACTGAAAGAAAAAGCATCAAATGTATCTCTATAAATAAAAGCGTAAATTATATATATATTTTTTTTCGTAGGAAACATCCAGTCCGCCATTTTGAATTTCATTTTTGGGGGTGTTCCCGGGGTCCAATTTTGTCGGATTTTGGATATGTTATTCGGCAATGGTTCCTGAGCTGGAAACAGTTTAGAAAGCTTCTGAAGCAATTTTGCCCAGGTCTAACTACAAATTGCCTGGACTATCTGGAAACACTGCAAGAAAGTTGCCAGAACTATTTCACAGAAAGTAGCCCAGCTTTGTAAAAAAAAAAGTAGTAAAATTGAAATTCAATATCAAAATTCAAAACAAATAATATTCAATTCAAAACATCGTACGAAAGTCAAAATTATCTTATTTATGCGATAATTATCGTACGTCTGGCAACGTTGTCTGTGGGTCAGTAAGAAGTTGCATGCATGATGAGTTGCCAGTTTTTGGCATACGGGCCCACATTTAGATTGCTCTAAGTTGCTAATGCTAGTAGGTGTTCATTTAAGAAAGCAGAAAAGTAGAATAAAATGTGGTAAATATTATGCAGTTTTCTTTAATTCTACCCAAGAGCCTTCTAATGACAAAAGAAAAAACAAATAAATAAATAAAAAATAAATTAAGTAATTTTAAAATTCCCGGATTTCCCGGGATATTTGTCCAATTCCCGGGATTTTCAAATCCAATAAAAACAGCCGGGATCCCGGGAAAGAAACCCTAGTACATACCCACTCGCCAGTTATGAAGTTTATCATGGGCTACTATAATTATATAATATGTACAATTCCGGAATTGATGCTTTTTGGCCGGAATCGATCCCTTTTTCATTGTCGGAAGTGGAACTGGACAAGATTCCAAGGCTGTAGTTTGAAGCTAGAATCATAATGGGAATCTAAGTTTTATGCAATGTAAAACGACATACAATACTAACAGAAAATGTATTAAATCATTAACTGTCCCGAAAATGTTGTAATTTTTTAGATATTTGTGGGTTTGTCGAACTCAATTTGAATTTACGTTTGCCTGAAGCAACTTTAGGTAATGATGATGCGCCACGTTTAAACATGTTTAGAACAAACTACTTAATTAAAAAGTGCGCCTCGCCTTTCGTTGAGCTTCAGAATGTTGTAGTCAAAGATCTTTGATAATATTATACGCTTTTATGTTCTTATAATTATAAAAAACTTATAAAAAACAAGATTCAGCTTGAAAAAATGCAATTAAAACCTTTACAGCATAAAAGGACCAATTTGTAACCTGTCAAATACACTCATTCATAACTTAACCCTACAAAAAATTCATGCGGTAAATGGTTAAAACCTTTAAGCTGAAACAGAAGATCATCACTGTCTCCAACAGTAGAAAAGAACATTTAATTTTAGTCATAACAAAATTACTAAACCAGAAAAGTATAATATAATTTTTCTACAGGGTGGGCCGTAAGTTTCCATACATAGGAAAAATTAAACGTTTGTTTTTATGTTTCAGATACCCTAATAATATGCGTTTGACGAAAGAGCAACGAATTGAAATCATACTGATGGCTGGGTCGGGAAGCAGTCGCATGGTTGCAATGAACTTTAACAGACAACATGGAACGAACATCACACACGACACTGTGGCAAAACTTATTAACAAGTTTCAGAAAACTGGAAATGTTGCAGATCAACCGCGAAGTGGTCCAAGACGTACAGCCACCGATGAAGACACAACAGCTACGATACTTACAGCGCTTACACGGAGTCCCAGAAAAAGTACACGACGGTTGTCTGCAGAAAGTGGTGTCAGCAGATCGAGTATCAGGCGCATTTTGAAAGCAAACAAATGGCATCCATACAAATTGCATATGGCACAGCATTTGAGTGAAGACGACCCGGATAGACGGATGGAATTCTGTGAATGGGCATTAACCAAAGTGAACGAGGATGCAAACTTTTCAACTAAGATCTTGTTTACTGATGAAGCAAATTTTTACGTCAATGGAGAGGTTAATCGGCAAAACATACGTTATTGGAGTAATGCTAACCCTAACTGGCTGAGTCCGACGAAGATGCAAGGTGCCGGTAAAGTGATGGTGTGGGCCGGGATATGGGGTGACAGAATTATTGGACCAATTTTTGTCAGTGGAAATCTTAATACCGAAAGGTATCTTAACATGTTGCAAGAAGAGATTTTCCCATCCCTGCTAAACGAGGAAGGTAACTTCCCAGTTTACTTCCAGCAAGATGGAGCTCCACCTCATTATGGTCTTCACGTGCATCGGTATTTGGATCAGCAGTTTCCGGATGCTTGGATTGGTCGGCGTGGTCCTGTGGAGTGGCCTCCCAGATCCCCAGATCTCACCCCCCTTGATTTCTATCTTTGGGGGCACTTGAAGGCCATGGTGTATCAGGAAAAGATACGAGACATAAATCATCTAAAGGAACGTATCACCAACGCCATTACAAGCATAACGTCAACTGTGCTAATGCGTGTTCATCAACAGTGGGGAACACGTATTGAAATGTGTTTTCAAAACAATGGCAACCATGTAGAGCATATTATATAAATAAAAATGGTTGTCCATAAAAAAATGTTTATTTTTCCTATGTATGGAAACTTACGGCCCACCCTGTACTTTACTTTCAGATATTTAATGAATATATTCCACTGTTTAATAACTTTCAAAATTTACGTGGACAGAAAGTGAACCCGCTACAAAACAATATAAAGAGGCTACCACACAAAAACCATAAAACTAAAAATGCACCGTTTTTTCCGCATGATAAACTTGAGTACCTCCTAAAAAAAAAAAAAGGTAAATTAGATAATTTTTGGCTTCAAACATTTATTGCCAACTTAAAACAAAGATTACAATAGTAAATATTTTATCTTCGGCAAATCACAGCGTTTATTTATACTTACTTATTACATTACTTATTTTTTAATGTAAAAAATGAAAAAGCGACTTTATTTACAAATTTGGAATTGGAATCGGTTCCAAGTATAATAATGGTGGGATCTGAAATGAAATTGGAATCGTAATTTTTGTAAAAATTAAAACAGGAACTTGAATTTTTTTTCTGCCTGGAACTGGAATCGAAATCGATTCCAGGAGTGTCGAACACGATCGAAATCAATTCCAGAAGTGTCGAACACGTCCATCTATGAGCCATATAAAATAATCCATCATTCAAGATGGAAACGTTTCTTTGAAGAGAGAGAGAGAGAGAGAGAGAGAGAGAGAGAGAGAGAGAGAGAGAGAGAACCCTTCCTTCTTCAATCAACGATTTCTCAAGTTATTGAAGATGATGTGAGAAGAGTCGTTATTTGACTTTTGAAGAAGACATTTGAATCTACGAAACGTAAAGGTTTTTTTTTTTTGGAGGGGGCGGGGCCAGGAAGAGGGAATCTTTACTTTTTTGTTGGTGGCTTAACGCATCACATTAAAAAACTTGATCGTTGTTGTTTAGTCGATCAGCCCACCCTGATCGAGCAGGGTAGCGTACGATTCAGCGCCGCCACTTCAGCGCCGACGTTTCAGCGCCAGACTAATCAGCGACGGGCCCTTTCAGCGCCCGCCACAATAGTTTCAAGACAAGTCAATAAAATGTGCAGGCTAAGGATCGATATATCTAATGAAAATAATTAATTCAATTTTTTTTATTTTATGTGCAGGTACTAATTTTTTTTTATAATGGAAGGAAAATAAAGGGTTCACAAATTCTGAAATAAAAAAAGGAAAAATGATATAAGTGTTGGGAGCAAAATATTCTGAAATTACATCATTAGTTATATGAATAAATATTCTTAACCTAACCTAACCTAACCTAACCTAACTTGAAGCCGGCTAACGCCTGCGGCGGGCTGTTTTTAACCTAACCTAACCTAATCCCAGCACTAATTTTTTTTATAATGGAAGGAAAATAAAGTACCATAACCAAAACCAAACCAACATTATACAAAGTTAATAACAACAAGTAATGTTAATAAAACAAGTAAAGTCAAAACAAGTATAGTCAATAAAAACAACAGAGAAAATGACCGGCGCTGAAAGGGCCCGTCGCTGAATAGTCTGGCGTTGAAGTGGCCTGGCG
Organism: Bathynomus jamesi; assembly: GCA_023014485.1. Lineage (NCBI taxonomy): Eukaryota > Metazoa > Arthropoda > Malacostraca > Isopoda > Cirolanidae > Bathynomus > Bathynomus jamesi. The sequence goes on along the minus strand of JAJOZX010002833.1, from coordinate 16,669 downwards.
CTGAAATGGCGGCGCTGAAACGTCGGCGCTGAAGTGGCGGCGCTGAAACGTCGGCGCTGAAGTGGCGGCGCTGAAGTGGCCCATCCCCGATCGAGCAAGCCGGCGGCACGCAGGTAACCGATCGCCCTCTCCGGAGTGGACCAGAGGTTCAGCGCACTAGTGATGTTGTGTTGTGTTCGTTGTTGTGCTAGAGCGGTACAGGCTGTCATAATGTGTTCACTGTTCAATTGTTTGTGGTGTGTCCTGGCACAGGTGGCAGGTGTCGTCTGTGGAGTTGTCTAGTCTGTGTTTATATGTCCGTAAGTTGGGGTGATGTCCACATCGGAATCGTGCTAAGTTAACTCAATCCGATCTGCTCAGGCTGATCTCTGACCTGTTAATGGGTGGCGGCTTCGCACCTAGGACCGCATTCGGACCGAGTCGTGTCAGTGCTTTGTGGGTTAGATGTGTGTGTATGTGTTTTCTGTACTGTGTGATGTCTGTGGGGCGTGGTATGGAATGGAGGGTTTGGTTATAATGTCTCTCTGGTGTTACCTTAATGGTGCGAGGTGTCGGTGCATGATTGTACATGTAGTGGCAAGGGTGTTGTGGGTTAGTTGTCGCTGCTACCATGAATTGTGTTCCCCTCATATCTAAATGTTCCCTAACTTTCAGTATTTTTGTTTCTGTGTGCAGGTGTTCTATTGGTGTTGTTTGAGTGCATCCTGTAATGATACGAAGTGCGTTGTTTTGTATTGTCTGTAAGGTGTTTACGTGTGTGTTTGAGATAATGGGTGCCCAGCATGGGCTAGCATAGTCCATAACTGAGCGAATATATTGTTTGTGTATGAGTGATGTTGTTTCCTGCTGGTGTCCAAAGTTTGTGCCTGTTAGTACCCTAAGCGTGTTAAGTCTTGACGTACATTTGTTTATAATGTCCTGAATGTGGTTTGCAAAAGATAATGATGTGTTGTATGTGACCCCAAGTATTTTGGTCATGTGAGTGTGTGGAATGTTGGTGTTGTTTAGTGTAAGCTGTGGAGTTACCTGGTGTTCTTTTGTGTTGCTTGTAAGCGAGGTGATGGTTGATTTTGTGGGCGCTACTTTGAGTCTATTGTGTGTGAGCCAGTCTTGTATACTGGTTATGTATGTTTGTAGGTTATTTGTAGCGGTGTCGATGTTGTTGTGGGTGGATGTTAGAGTGATGTCATCTGCATATGATGATAAGGTAAGCTTGTTATCTATGGGTGTTGGAATGTCATGCATGTATAAGTTGAACAGTGTTGGTGAGAGAACAGAGCCTTGAGGGACCCTGTTCGGAAAAAGCTTGTTTTTGGATGACTTGCCATTAAATGTGACATGTGAGTATCTTCCTGAAAGATAGTTGCTCAACCACCTTTTGGTGTTATTGTGCGTGCATGTTTGTGTTGAGTATTTTGTTTATGAGAGGGAAGCGTGGGATAGCATCAAATGCTTTACTAATGTCTATTGTTGCTAATAGTGTACGTTTAGCTGGTCGTCTGGAGTTGATGCCATCCATGATGTGCTGCGTGAGGTTAGTGAGTAATGTCGTGGTTGAGTGGTGAGGTCTGAATCCATGTTGAGTAGGCGATAGTGGTATGTGTGGATTGGTGATTTGTAAGATTAGTTTTTCTGTTACTTTGGAAGGTGTGCATAGTAAAGTAATGGGTCTACAGGAAGCTGGTTCTGTTGGATTTTTGTTTGGTTTGAGTAGTGTAATAATTTTACCTTGTTTCCATATGTCAGGAATAATACAGTGTTGGTATGAATATGTGCTGATATTTGTGAGAGCTAGTATTCCCTGTGGGCCCAAGTGTTTAAGGTGTATGTTAGATATGTTGTCTGATCCAGTAGCCTTCGAATTCTTAATGTTTTTGATGATCTTTGATGGTCTGGTCTGTATTGAAGGGTGTAATGGTCGTGTCGAGTCTGTAGGCTTTCTTGTGTCTGGCTGTTTGTCTGTCTGCGTGTTTCTGGTTGTTGTCTCTGTTTGTGACTTATCTTTGCGTAGTGATTAACTAGAATGTTAGCTTGTTGTGTGTATGTTGGGATATTATTTTGGCTGCGACAGATAGCCGCGTGTGAGGTGTGAATGCCGCTGTTAGAGTGGGTAATGCTGTTTATAGTCTTGTATAGCCTGGATGTATCTGTGGAGTGGTTTAGTGTTGTTATGAATTCCCTAAATGTTTCTGTTTGTTTTTCTTTGAGTTTGTTGTTTATTTCTGTGTTGAGCTGTTGTATCTGCTGTTTTATGGCTTCTGTGTGTGGTGTTTGTGTGTTATGTTTGAGGTTGTTACGTTGCTTTATGAGGTGGGCTATTTCTCTAGTGTAATTTGGGTTGTATTTCCTAATGTTGCCATCGGGTATGTATTTGTTTGCATTACTGATGATCTGATTAAATGTCTTGAGTGTTGTATTGATGTTTATGATGGGTGTGCTGTTTAATGTGGTGAATTGTTCCTCAGTCTGTATTTTGAACTGTTCCCGATCAGCTTTCTTGTAATTTCTGTAAGTGTGCCTAAGGCTGTTGTGGCAGAGTGTAGAACGTGTTGTAATGATGATGGGCAGGTGGTCTGATGACAGTTGTTTTTCTGTTCTCCAGTGTGTATGTGTTGCTAGTGAGGGGGAACAGAACGTTATGTCTGGGGAGGAGTTTGAGTATCCTGCTTGATGTGGTATGTGTGTATGTTCTTCTGTATTGTTAAGAATGAAGAGGCTGTTTAGTTGTGTGGCTATGTTGGCGCCTCTGGTGTTGCTTTGGTTGTGCAGGTACCAACTAGTGTCTTTAGCGTTGAAGTCTCCTCCTAAGATGGCATTAGTGAGAGAGGCCAGATTGTGTAACTGTGAATTGTAATTGGCTGGCACCTGAGGTGAACTATCTAGTGGGATGTAAATGTTGATTAGTGTGGTGTTGTGTTTTGCGCGCGTTTTAATGTTAACTGCCCGTATTTCTATCGTGTTATCTGCTTAGATTGTGTTTGTAATGTTTTGGGTGGCATCACTGTAGCTAATGCTTTTACGTATGTAAGTGATGAGTCCACCCCCGTTACCCCCAGTACGATCTTGACGGATCGCCGTGAAGTCAGGGATGGTGGGAGTTTTGTGTGTGCGTTTTAGTTTCGTTTTTTGTATAAGTGCTATGTGAATGTTTTGTTTGTGTACGAATTCCCTAAGCTGCATAATTTTGTTTGTGAGGCCATCTACGTTGTACTGTAATATGTTAAGATTATACTTCTGTATGTGTCTCATGGTGCTATTGTGTCTATGTCTTTATGTATGGTGACATGTGTAAGTTGTAGTGGGGCCTGGATTAGTTTTAATGTCGCCGGAGAGTAAGAGTAGTCCGGGGAGCACGCAATTGCTCCCCGTAAATGAAAAAATAGCACGCTGAGAATAGGTCCGGCCCCGGGAGCCGATCGGCACTCTGACCGTGCCACAAAACAGGCCGTCGACTGCCAGTCTGATCAACCGTAGACAGCCCGCTGCACGGAGATTTGAGGAAGTTTGGCCACCAGCGCGTTGATGTTTCGGTTTGACGTCGCCTCTTCTTCGCGTTGACGTGTCCCGCGCTGGAGGATACAGCCACTGTTAGAAGCTTTCTCGTCAGCTGCTAACACTTTTTTCACGTTGTTCTAGGTAACTGTTCAGAGGTTTTTTATAAATAAATCTCAGTTTTCTGCTCAAAACGGCTCTTGCTAATTTTAAAATTGATTATTCAAGGAAGGAAGATGTTGACTTCTATTTTGCGGAAACAGTTGATGATATTTATGTTACTTAATAGTTTATATACAAGGTGTTCAGAAAATAATATCGGGATTTTAATCTGCATAATTTTAAATCTCTGATATTATTTTCTGGACATCATCCATCCATCCATCTATCTATCTATCTATCTATATCGGGTGATTCATAAGTCTGTTATCACTGTAATGGTGAAATATTTTCTGTTTCAGATTGTTGATTTGTGAAAATATGGGGTATGGTCAAGGATAGGGTATATGCAACAAAACGTCGTAATGTCAGTGATTTAAAAGAAAGAATTTCCACTGTTAATTTCCAATGTGTAATTGTGTAAAAATAACCTCAAATAAAAAAACATCACAGGTTACTGTGGTTTGTAGTTATTTTTTATTCACCATTACAGTGGTAACAGACTTATGAATCACCCGATATATATATATATATATATATATATATATATATATATATATATATATATATTAAACAGTAAAGTATTATATGACATGAAATTTTAAATCGTTTGGTTCTTTATTACATGTCAAAATAAATTAAGGAAAGGTTCCTCTCAGAATTAGGTGTCAAATCGGAGACCGCTTGGACATTAACAAGGAACGTACTGGCTCTTATTTGGCCCTATAAACCAAAAAGTGAACTGATACAGTCAAGTAGGGCTGGGTCCGGGATCCCGGGATCCCGGAAGTAAAGTAGACAGCTCATTTTCCGGGGAAACTGTCATCGATCTCGAGATTTCCCGGTATTCTATTTTCAGGGGAGACTTTAAAACACAGCTTTATTATGAAGTATATTTATTTCATGCAAAGGCTTTTCACAACCGAAGTTTTCGTTCACCCTGTTTTTTAAACTTTGAAAACCGTTTTCACTTGAGTATGGGGTGAAATAATATCATTTTCTTCCTACTAAAAAGTGAAACTGAAAATCAATTTCGAAAGCATTGATTGACCTTGGGATTGGAAAAGGCATGGATATTTCAGATGAAGAATTTGAATGTATAAATGTTATTATCTCATCTTTAGAACCGGTTAAAATTGGATTGGAGAAGCTTGGTAGCAGAGATGCAACATTACTCACTGTAGAAAGTGTGTTTACTTTTATTGGAAATAAGTTGAGAGAACGGAAAACTTGTTTTTCTACCACCTTAAAACAATCATTAGAAAAAAGACTTCAAGAGAGACGTAATAAGAAGCTCGTAGGATTATATAAATATTTAAACAATCCTATAGTAGCATTTCATTCAACTTGTCCTAATTTTTCACTGCCTTCTAAAATCAACATTGCAAACAACTGCCAAAGGGTTCTTTGCCGAGCTTTTCAGAAAATGTGAGACGGACGTAGTGGCAGAAGGTACTGATGTAAATGAACCCCAACAGTTTTTTGATACACCACTACAACTCGAAGTCTTTTCCTCTAACTCATCTTCAAATCAAAGGTCCTTGGAAGAAAAATTGGATGCAGTTGCGCGGAAAGAAATGGGAACCACAAAGCAACAAGATTTGCGCCTGAGATACGACGTAAAGAACATCATAAAAGAAATGAATGTTTATGAAGCCACTGGTAATAGAACAGAAAATTTAAACCTCTTATTTAATGCTGCTGACGACAATTCCTCCAACTTGAATAGAGTCGGAAAGAGCATTTTCTGCTGTAGGATTATTCATCACAAAACTCCGATCATCTTTAAGTGATAATAGTATTGATCATCTGTTTATTTTAAAGCATTATTTTAAGTCATAATCCAAATAAATCAATAATTTCAGTTTCATTAGTATCTAGAAAGTTTTGATCAAAGCATGTTTTTGTTCAATAAAAGGAAATTTTATGTTTAGTTATTTAATTTATTCCAGTACTTCAACCTTATTTAATTTTTTTTAATCCCGGGAATTTCCCAAGATCCCAAGATCGCAAGTTTTTGAATCTCGTTTCCCAAGATTAAGAAAAGAGCGAGAAATGCTCAGCCCTACAGTCAATATTATGAACGTTTTATTACTTCGAACGTTAAACTTACAAACAAAATTTTCAGGTACTTCAATTGAAGGCTTTAACAACGTTTTTGTTTACAGTGTAAATCTTAAAGGAGAGCTTTAGTTTGCTTTTGTGATGTAATCTCCTTTAAAATTCTCTCCTCATCACGTATCACCAAAACCACCTTTGAACACTAAGTACTACTAGTGTGCGCACCATTGGTTCAGAACTCCCGTTTTGATAAAATATTAAACTAGGTGTGTTTATATGGATTGTTTATATAACGTAACTGTGTGCGTGTGTAACTGGGCATAAGTGAGGTCGAGTGTGATAATTCATCGATGTTGTGGGGTAAATTTTGTAAGAAAACACTTTTGGTACCTCGGAACATTAGAAACTTGTAAAATATCTACAAACATTTTTACTGTCGGAAAAAGGGTATGTTAGTCCTGATTAGGTTCGGTTACGCTAGGATGGTTAGTTAAAGTTGGATTAGGTTAGGTTAGGTTATATTAGTGAGTACCTCACCGTTTAATGACCTAGCAGAAAACATCCCTCGAGCATTTAACGCATCCGAAACACTTATCACGTACTTCTTTGTTCGATGGCACTAAGGTTAGGTTACGTTAGGTTAAATTAAGATTGATTAATTAGTTTTTCGGATATATGGCTTTTAAAAAGTCAGTACCTCGCCCATGCGGAGATACGCACGGGCGCGCGCGCGCGCGCGCGTGTGTGTGAGTCGTGTACGTCCTACTTTTTACGATTCTACATTCTTGGAATCGGGGCCCTTAAGTTTAACATGGAATTCGAACAATGCCTACACACAAAAGCCACTTATAATTCGAATCTAATTAACGCCGCACAGCCCGACATTGTAATTCGAGTAATATTAATATACACTACTACTACTACTACTACTACTACTAATAATAATAATAATAATAATGAAAAGTAAAGTAGTTAAAACAAATGACTACCTTTTATCGTACATGAACTACTCGAAACCTGTTAATTAATTGAAAATCTCTCCTCGAGGCTTTTGGCAGTTTAACTTTTAACAACTTCACAGAAGAGAGACAACGAAAAAGAATGATTTTACGCTCATTCTTAATGTGTGTAAGCATTTCCAACTTCGCTATAACGACGATACATAAAAAACTATAAGAATAAGCATTGTATGTACGGGATAAACAGTATTTTGGGGGTTACATTAAGTTAGATTAGGTTAAGCTATTAGCGTGGTTGAATTTTTCCCATCGACGGAGTGGGTATGTGTGGTGGTTTGTTGTAACGGAGTGGGTATGTGTGGTGGTTTGTTGTATAACATGAGAAAATGTTATTTCTTTTATTTTTACGTTGTAACAATTTGTTTTAACAACAACTGCAATAACCGCTATCATTATTAACCTTGGTTAACCTTGGTTTTGCTTCCGCCCGAATTGTTCATTCTGACGAAGGTCAAGTTTGTCACTCCACCTTAGACTTACAATTTAACATGGAATCCGAACCATTCCCCACCAGCAGCCCAGCATCTTAACCACTAGGCTAACCACGCTACCGATTTATTTATCAACCAATTTTTTTTTATTGTGTGGAAGGATAAAGAACTGGATTTTGCTGCGCGCCGCCTGCCGTCAGCGGGTCTCGATCCCAAGGCCAATGGATTCGTAGTCAGCGACGCAACCACTACACCACTGAGGCCCATTATTATTATTATTGTTATTATTTTCGTGTTCTTGTAGAATGGGTTTGAATTTTAACATAGTAATGTTGCAAAAATTCAAACTTTTGTTTAATTTATAGTATAAAATGTTTTACTGAAAAATATTAAAAAAACTTATGACGTCATTAAACTTGATGTGATTTTTATTTGTTGATAAGAAGAGATTTTGGTGTTCAAAGGCCGTAGAATTTTTTCGCTCGAAAAAAAAAGAGAGATTTTGAAGTTTTAAAATATCGTTGACCGGCAATTTCTTTTGATTAACTTCAATTTGTTCGTGGATTTTACTTGGCTTGTATATTTATCTGTTGTAAAATCATTAAATGGAGTGTAGTCGTTGTATAGCCAAGGAAAGTGGAGTTACATCTATCTTCATTACAACGAAAATGGTGTACGATACTTTGACATTTTTTTTTTAAACTGAAAGGCATTTTTTTCGTGTGTAGAGAAATACCATCATTAAAGAAATTATTAACACTGCACGACGACAACACTTTTTGATTTCGAAGCAAAAGTCTATATTTAGGGAGGTGGTGTTTCTATGGGGACACCGTTAGGCCTTACATTCGCAGACTTTTATACGTCCCATGTCGAAAACAAAGTAATGCACGATGAAAATAATTTCAATCCTATCAAATACGCGCGATCCTTGGATTACGCATTTGGGAATTGGGGATTTTCAGAACGAAAGATGAGAATGTTCATTTTTTTATTATTAAAAGGTTGCCAAATATCACCAAATTAAAATTTTCTTTCCAAGACCCTATCGAAATAAATTTCATTTCTTTAGACACACAGCTGCATATGCCTGACAACGAATCAAGAAAAAAGAAGCAGTTACGTCATATCTACAAACAAAAGTATTTATATTCATTATAAATCATATATTTCTTAAATTATAAATTGTCTGTAATTTAAACTTTAAGCCCTTACATTCTAGAGCAGAGGTTCCCAACCTTTTTTTGTATGGGTACCCAAAACCCAATTCTAAGCCAACTTCATTACCCAAATCATTAGATATTATTTTTTACATAACTTCTGGATTATCACAATATTATTTTTTATAATTTCTGGATCGCGTGTCATCATTACACAAAAGAATAATTGAAAAATCAATAAATAAGTTTCCCGCAGAGTATCGTAGGAAAAAACTACCAAAGCTGATGTTTGAAAATGATAAAATTGCACAAAAATAAAAATAAGGAAAATCCACTAATACAGGGTGCTCGGAAAGTCACTGTGCACTTATATTTATTTAATAGCATACAATAGTATAACATTGCATATATGATAGAGGTTATGGATGGGACCATCAGAACTTATAAAAGGTATTGAAAGTGATGTCCTTTAACAGCAATACAGGCCTGGACCCGTCTTATTTTATTTTGAAACACCTTTGTCAGTTCTTCTTTTGAAATGGACCTTATGTACGCAGTTATTGCAGTTTTCAGGTCATCAAGCGTGAGTGGACGATCTCGATTATATAAGTGCACAGTGACTTTCCGAACACCCTGTATATTTTAAGTCAGAAATGGTTGATAGAAATAAAAAAAGAATCAACACTAATAAAAATAATAGATCGAAATGTTAAACCCGTGAAAAAAATTGGGATCACCTGAAGATCAGGGCCCCCAGCCTCAATTACCAAATGATATCTTCGTTAAAACTAACGAAAATATCACGACTTAAACCTAACCAATCGTCAAGGACGTACAGTTGACCTGACCGGTTATTCAATTTAATTTATTATTATATTTGGTACTGTAAAGCAAAAAAAAAAAGAATACATGGGGGGGCCCCGATCTTCAGATGATCCAAAAATTGTTATTAGAAGCTATTACGAATCCAAAATATGAGCATCCCAATTCTCAACCAGGAAAAAGTATTCTGGCAGTGAGCCTAACTGTTGTAAACCAATTTTTTCGTAACGAAAATGGATGTAACTCGACTTTCCTTGGTTATACAACGAATGCACTCCACTTAAGGTTTCTACAACATAAATATAAGTCGAGTAAAATCCACGAACAAATTAAAATTTGATCAAAAGAAACGGGCAGCCAACGATATTTTAAACAACCTCAAAATACTTTTTCGAACAAACAACGGATCTTTTCCGTTTGGGGGCTAGCAGCGAATTTTAATGAAAATCGGTATACTAATGTAGTTTTGTCACTGATTTCAAAAATAACTTTCTTTTTTTGGAGAAATGAAAAACAAACGTGTTAGAGCACTTTAAATAATTAATGTTTTTTAACGAAAATATCATAACCTAACCAATCGTCAAGGGCGTACAGTTGACCTAACCGGGCATTCAATTCACCTAACTGGGCATTAATTCTTGATTTTTTTTCTGCTACTTTTACAGATCTGGCGGGATCCTCAAAAAACGTATTCTTCGTTAGGGATAATTTAAAGTTGCACTTTTTACCGTTTGACCGACGCTTTTGGCAGCGAAAGAACTGGGTATTTTTATCAAAGGAACACACTTTCCCACACTTAGAGCACTTGTTCATAAACAGTAGCAGTTTGTGACTCTGGCTAAATTTAACATAATCCTCTGTAACTAGTTTAAGCTAGTTAAAACGAGTGTAGGACAAAAGCCCCCTAGGAAAAATAATAATAAGAATTTTGAAGCTATTGAAGAATAGGGACCCCAGCCTTCTTTAGTTAGCTTTATAAGGCTAACTAACGAAAATATCATGACCTAACCTAACCAATCGTCAAGGGCGTACAGTTAACCTAACGACTGGTTAGGTTAGGTCGTGATATTTTCGTTAGTTAGCTTATAAGCCTAACTAAAGAAGGCTGGGGTCCCTATTCTTCAATAGCTCGAGAATTTTTTTAATCATTATTTTTATTCTTTATTATTTACAGTTTATGTTTATAGTTTATGTATTTTGGCTCTCGTCATTTTCGTTTAAACTAACGAAAATATCACAACTTAACCTAACCAGTCATCAAGGGCGTACAGTTGACCTAACCGGGCATTCAGTTGACCTAATTGGGCATTCAGTTGACCTAACTGGGCATTCAATTAACATAACATGTTAATATTGGTTATTTCACCTAAATATCTTCTGATCTTTTCAGATTATATGTGACACCTGACCTGCCCTACCCAGCAATTTGTCCAGGGGGCTTTTGTCCTAGGGGGCTTTTATCCGGACCCGAGTTAAAACACATTAATTATTTAAAGTGCTCTAACATGTTTGTTTTTCATTTCTCCTAAAAAAGAAAGTTATTTTTTAAATCAATGACCAAAACTACATTAGTATACCGATTTTCATTAAAATTCGCTGCTAGCCCTCAAACGGAAAAGACCCCAAACAACTTCTACAACCTTAAGATAACATAATCTCTTCTTATCAACAAATAAAAATCAAATGAGTTTTAATGAAATGATAAACCTCCTTAACTTTTTCAGCTTATACTACATATATTATAAATGTATAAAATTTGGTAAATGTTTATCGTGTTTATTATTATTTGTTATTACTATTTCTTGCCATTCTCACTTCTCTTATGCAGTAAATAAACTAAATCCTATTAATCTTGCCTAAAAAGCTTCCATGCTTTCAACGGCATATCCAGTTTAGAATACTGTAAATATATTAATACCTTATCAAATATCTAAATTGTGCAGAAAAATATAAAAAAAAAAAACTGTAAAAGTCTGTTACTTGTATTCTTTTTCTGAATAAAGCTTATGTTTGTTTATTTGTTTGAATTAAACTATAAAGTTTAAATGATAAACTATGCTTTAATTTTTGGAATATACTGTATACTATCGTAAATATATGTTGTACCACTAGTTATTTTTTATTATGAAGTTCATCTTTCTGCTTTAGTTTTGATTTTATGCACAAACATTTTGTAATATTATTCAAATTTAGATTTTAGTCCTTTCAAATTGTCCAAAGTGCGACGATGAAACGTTGGATTATATTATAACGACAGCTTTAACTGAATTTCATTCCAGAATAGTCTTTAGTAGATTTTCTTTAGTTGAAAGAAATATACTCAGGAAATTAGAATATACATTAAAACATTATTATTATTATTATTATTATTACTATTATTAACCCTTCATGTACGGAACATTATTACTAACATTATAAATAAACATAAAAATAGCAATAAAATAGAGCAAAGCGCTTTCATTTTATCCCCAAAATTATACGAACTTTGTCGATAAATCCGAATGAAATCGCATCAACATGAAACGCGAGGCGCCTTTTAAAAAAAAAAGAAAGTTCCAACCAATATCTCAATGTCTCTGCATCTGACAAGAGACAAAGACAATCGAGATGTAATTATTGATTCGTAAAATTTACTGAATACTCTTAAAATATTTAAGAAAGTATAATGGAAAAAAAAGGGGAAAAAAGGGGAAAGAAATAATTTATTTTTGTGTGTGTAAGATTGTCTTTTTTTTCCCTCAATTCATTTATTTTACCTGTAGTAAAACTCGCTACAAAGATGTAGGAATACTCATCAAACGTGTAAGAAGACAGTTATGTACAGGGGAGGTATAAGTTACTGGGACATTTTTGACATCATGGTAAATAATCTCAACTGTACCATTGATTTCAATAGTCGGTACGCTGTAAACAGTAAAGTAATTCCTTCGACATGAAGATTTTAGATTCCAAACTGGGGACCGCATAGACAGTAACCGGCAACTTAACGCTTCTCTTTTTGACCTTATTTACCAAAGGGGACCCCATCCATACGGTCAATGTTGGGAACTCTTTATTACTTGAAATGTTGGTATTCTGACTTTAATATTTTATGAACTTTCCTGTTCACAGCGTATATACACAGGGACGGAGGGCAGGTGTGGCCCAGTGTATCCTCACTATTGGTACTGATGGGTACAGTTTCGGAAAAAAGTTGGCGTAGAAACAAAATTTCTAAGTATAAGTATTTTTTCTTTAAATATTTTATTCATGATGGTGACATTAATAAAATTTAAAAAACAAAACCCAGTCGATACTAATCAGTATTTTTTTATGATTTTTAGAAATTCCATTTCTAAACGAACTTTTTTCCAAAACTATGAATAATTCCTAAACAAATAATAAAAAACTAAAGTAATAGTAGTAGTGGTAGTAGTCGTAGTACATTCTCCTATATCACAATGTGTGACAAGCATCAAAACTGCTTTCGCGCGATATAAAGAAACCCTGTTTCGGGAATTGGGTAACTAAACTTAATAAAGTTACGTTTTAATTAAACCACCCCCCAAACAACAGTTATTTACTAAACGCAAACAAAACGTTCACTAAAATGACTTATAAACCTTTATGAACGTTTATAAATCGTGCAATACAGTTGAACGTTGGGAAATCGTGTAATGCAATAGTGTTTGATGGATTTTGAAAGCGAGGGATTCATGAACCTAATAACGCGCCTTTACATTTTAACAAGTAGGAAACTAAAATCCTTCGTAGATAAGATAGATAAGATAGATAAGATAGATACGATAACGTTTGTATATAGTACAGTGTTAAAAAGCTGTACCCAAAAGAAATTACATTATTTATCGTACTTAATTTCGTTACTTAATTACATCGCATTACATTAACGTACTTTGAACTGGATGGAAAATATTTTGGACAGTTATTGTACGGTTCTATAAGTAAATTTATGTATTTCCCATCAGGTGAAGAGTTTCAATGTACTTCCCGTTGGTTGAAGACTTTTTCGGACACACTGTATATCATTTAAAAACACCACTTTTATAATAGAGGGATTCACTACTTCGACATAGCACAACGTTTATATTATAGGTTATATTGCGGCCAGGGTAGCTTAGTGGTAAAGCGCCAGATTGTTAATACGAATGTCTCGGGTTCGAATCCCGCTCGGACTGCATATTTCAGCGATGAGGGTGCATCTCTGGCTGTGGTTCGGATCCCACGTAAAGCCGTAGGTCTCCTTCGTCGTATGACCTTAGATACTACGAAGGAGATTAAAGAACCCAAACTATTAATATTATGAGAAGTCAGGTGCCAGTGCATCCGAGACACGATTACTGCGAATTCAATCAATTGTGAATCAAGTGTCCTAGAATATAAAACGAAGTTACTTTTAATGTAGTTTGCAATGATAGTTGTTAAATGTTATATATATATATATATATATATATATATATATATATATATATATATATATATATATATATATATGGGTGTCTGAAAAGTCACTCCCTATTTTTTAAATTTTATTGCTCCTAAACGAAAAGAGATATGAAAACATTTCTTTAACTGAAATGAAGCTTATTATTACCGTTTATTAAAGCTTTTCAATTCTGTAATAAAGTAAACGGTAATAAATAAGCTTCATTTCAGTTAAAGAAATGTTTACATATCCCTTTTCGTTTAGGAGCAATAAAAATTTAAAAATAGGGAGTGACTTTTCAGACACCCTGTATATTAGTTCAAACCTTTGGGGATACTTTTAAATTTATATACAATATACCAATGCACAATATACACACTATACAAAATACTCATACTGAAGAAAGAAGCAAATTTAAGATTTTTAATTTAAACTCTAAGACTATAAATTGGGAAGGAATAAAGATCCCATATGACACTCTCAGGAAAAATATGTTGCGAAAGTAGAGCCAAAGGGAAAGAGGAACTATTTCGAGAGACAAAAGCGAACACTATTCCGCAAAAGGAGAGTAGCTACGAAGTTAATTAATTGCACAGACAGCAATACCAGAAAAGTGATACAAGTAAAATTGGAGAGGATAGACAGGGAAATACAAGCCCTAATTAAGGGGCATTCAGAGAGAGAGAGAGAGGAGGAAGATGCGGCGAAAACAATAAAAAATAACCCAAAATACTTGTTTTGCTTCGCGTAAAGAAAAACAAAAATGCGGACCACAATCGCACCCTTGAGGAAAAAAAAATGAGTTAACCGACGATCAAAAAGAAATATCTGAAATATTGAGAGCCCAATATGAATCAGCTTTCAGTACCCCAGACAGAGACAAAGCAGTACCTGACAGAAATACCTTTTTTGAAGAGGAATTAAATGGAGAATGTATAAATGATTTTGATAATAATAATGATAATGATAAGCTTTATTGGCAGGATATAAATTCCATAACATAGTACAATATTCTTGAAGGTGATAAGCGATAACATAAATCAAACATTTAAAAACAAACAAAAACAAAAAATTATGACAAAAAAAAAGATAAAAATATTAACGCACAAGATATAACTGAAAGCTATAGGTAGGACAAATGAAATCACATTAAGGTGCAGACGCGCTCAAATGGAATGCCCTGTTGATTAAAAACTGTAAGAACGAAATACCTACACTCCTTTATTGGATATAGAGAAGAACCCTGAACAAGGGGGAAATACCGAGCATACGAAAAAGAGCGAACACTGTTCCTATATATAAAGGGAGGAATAGGTCTCAAGCGAAGAACTATAGACCAGTATCACTAACATCACATCTCACCAAAATATTTGAAAGAATAGTCAGGGAGAAAATATACGACTTTTTGGAGACATAGGAAAGATTCATTGAGAATAGCACGAATTTCGATCAGGAAGATCGTGCCTCTCACAACTAATAGAGTACATAACAATATCATAACCACACTTGCGATGTAATATACACGGATTTTGCTAAAGCATTCAATAAGTGTGATCATGACATAATAGCACATAAAATGAAACATATGGGAATAAATAACAAGCAAACTGAGCAAATGGATCTACAACTTCATCAGGGAAAGACAGCAAGCCGTAAAAATCCAAGGTATATCATGATCAGAATCGGAATTACATAGCTCAGTTCCACAAACATTAGTACAACTCCTATTTATTATCATGCTGACAGACATAGGCAATGAAGTAGACGACAACAGTATAGTAACATCTTTTGCTGACGATACAAAGATCAGCAGATAAATCGGCAATTCAGAAGGGTGGAAAACCCTACAGAGGAACACAAACAGAATATACAAATGGTCAGAAGACAACAACATGAATTTTAACGAGAAATTTCAGCTCTTGAGATATGGAAGAAATGAAGAACTTAGACAGCATACTATGCGCCAGATAGACAGGAAATTCAGAGGAGCGGGAAAGCAATAGATTTAGGGGTTATGATGACCGACGATGCGAAATTTGAGGACACATTAGATGATAGCGATAAACAAAGCAAAAAGAGTCGCGGGACAAGTACTGAAAACCTTTAAAAGAAGGGACAATAAAGTAATGATTCCCCTACTGAAAACACTGATCATACCAAAACTTGAATACTGCTCAGTCTTGACGTTCCTATATAAAAATAAAAAGGAAGAAATTGATAAACTAGAAGAAATTCAAAGAAATTTCACAGCTAAGATTGATGCTGCAAAGAATTCAACTACTGGACAAAGACTACGTAAATTAAATCTGTATTCGCTGGAAAGAAGGAGAGAGTTACACCTCAATTTACATATGGAAAATGATCGGGAAACTGGTACCTAACCTCAAACTAAACCAAATTAATATCCAAAACAACACTGGAAAATAGGAAAGTTAGAATGTGTAGTCTTCCCAAACTAAAGGCCCGAAAAGGGACACCTTCAACACTGAAGGAAAATAACTTGGTTGTCATGGGACCAAGACTTTTTAACCAGCTTCCAAAGAACCTCAGGAACGTCACAGGAGTCAAAGTTGAAATCTTCAAAAGAAGACGATGTCTGGCTCAGGACGGTACCAGATGAGCCGGGTGTACCGGGTATGTACGATGGAGATCGCAAGCGAGCAACTCGCTTCTCCATCAGGCGAGGCCTAGAGGTGGGGCCACCAGCTTGACCTTCGGTGAAGAGAGAATGACGCACGGAACTTTTATAATTTTTACCAGGTATACAGGATGTAACAAAAGTCCGTTCTCATAGGAAATACGATATACGGGTAACAGAATTGATTCTTGACGAGTTTGAATGTGGTACGTGGGCAACACTAACACATACATGGAATGCAATTTGAACATGTACTGGATTAATTGGTAAGCGATTGTATTGCGTGTAATGTATGGTTAAAACTATTTTCTCGTCAATCTGTTATATCTTATTTCCCTATGAGAATGAACTTTTGCTACACCCTGTACATATGAAATTAAAAAAAAAAAAATATATATAATTATATATATATATATATATATATATATATACACCGTGTCAATATATATATATATATAGATATA
>JAJOZX010002832.1:567500-597464 GCA_023014485.1 Bathynomus jamesi | reverse complement strand
TTCTAACCAATAATATCAATATTTCTGTGAATATAAACACTGTTTTTAATTAAACGTGACGTCACCATTAAATAATAATAATAACACTGGGCAACACGTATTTTATTGATGATATCTGACACTTGATTCTAGGTAATTTTGGGTGCGCTGAATACGAATTTCAACTCGGTTTGGCTCTATCAGGTCCTGATTCTTGTCGACAGCCTATGTGCCATTTTCCAGATTTTTCAAATTAGGACTAAAAAATTAAGTCATGTGTTAATTTTTTTTTTAAGTTTCATGAATACAAGCAGTTCAAACTACAGTAAAATTACATTATAACGATAGAAATGACTTAAAATAAAAAACAAACAGATATGAAGCTTTCACTGTGGCAAAAATTTTCTTTTGTAAGACTTTCTAGCGTATTTGCTTGTTGATGGCAGGTCTCTTTTCAGCACCAGCAGTAATCAGCCATCATGTGGGAATCCCAGCGGCCTTGGTACCGTTCCTCCATAATTTTGATATCTTGGTGGAATCTCTCCCCTTGTTCGTCACTTACATCACCTAAATTACTTGGAAATTGGTCAAGATGGCTATTCAAAAATGCATTTTTATGCTCATATTGCAACCTAACTCTTTGTAGTCCCTTAAAGTTTTTTTACGATTTCTTCGTAGTTATCTGCCCTATAATTGCCTAAAAAGTTTTCTATCAAGTCCACGAATGAGAACCAGCCA
Organism: Bathynomus jamesi; assembly: GCA_023014485.1. Lineage (NCBI taxonomy): Eukaryota > Metazoa > Arthropoda > Malacostraca > Isopoda > Cirolanidae > Bathynomus > Bathynomus jamesi. Next base: position 596,747 of record JAJOZX010002832.1, on the reverse strand, counting down.
TTTTTTTCGCGTTCATTCATGACATTAGGAAAATTGCTGTCTTTAATCATTGTTCTTATTTGTGGACCGTCGAAAATTCCCGCCTTGATTTTTTTCATAACTTAAACTTGGAAATTTTGAAGTTATGTATTTGAAACACTCGCCGTTCGTATCTAAAGCTTTTACATATTGTTTAATGAGGCCTAGTTTTATATGCAGAGGAGGAAATATGATTTTATCTCTGCTCACTAAAGGTGGATTAATTACGTTTTTTTTCTCCGACAGTAAGTGATGTTCGTGCTGGCCAGATTTGTTTGAAATAATGTTCTTCCTTGGCTCTGCTGTCCCATAAGCAAAGGAAGCAGGGATATTTAGTATACCCTCCTTGTTGTCCTAGCAGAAAATTAACCATTTTTAAGTCACACATATGATCCACTCGTGCTCCCTATATTTGATAAGATTTAAAACCTTTTCTATATGTTCATACTTTTTCTTTTAATTTTGTTGAGTGCCCAATCGGTATCGAGCCGTATAGATTGTCATTATGCAACAACACACACTTAAGACTTCTTTTCGAACTGTCTAAAAACAAGCGCCAATCATTTGCATCGTAAGACTCAACCCCCATCTTCTTTAACAAACCAACTATGTCGCAGCAATATACTAAACTATCCTCTGTTCTAAAATATTTAACAAGTTCTTCTTCTCTTTTTCTGTAAAATGAAATGTATGTGTTTGAAGTAAGCAAGTTTTTCTCTTTAAGTCTTGAAGCTAAAATTTCCGCAGCCTTTTTTGGCAAATTTAGATCCCTTACAAGATCATTCAACTCGGCCTGGTTAAACTTTTGCGGATCGTTTTGACTTTCAAATACGCTGGGGTCAAAATCGGTGTCTGACTCCTCAAAGTGCATAACAATATTTCAGGAACATCTTCAACTAATTCTTGAGTTGGCAGACCCTTAAATTTTGGAATGGGGATCTCATTTGAATGTAGCACAGGTCGTATCGCGGTGTCGAAATTTGGGTACTCGATACAATGTTTATTTTTCTTAGTGAAGCCCGAAGTCTTGACAAAGCAAAGGTAGCAATCGGTCTCGTGGTTAGTAGGCTCTCGCCACACCTGATATGGAAAAAAAATTGTAAAGCGTTAACAAAAGCGACGAGAGACTTGTTTTTATGAATTTTATCAACAGTTATCACCCAAACATTTAACATTTCTATGTGTTTCAACCTTATGCAATATTTGAGATTCTTATAAACATTTTCTGTAAATTTTTGTTTATGTACCTAAGTTACAATTACATTTAGGTAAGTTACAGTATACTAGTGATTAAATTACGTAGTTTTATGAAATCATAAACTTACCATCGGAACTCCAAAAGGTATTTTTGAATCCAAACCCTTCGTCCAATGTCGCAGTCTTTCAATGCATATAGTGCAGGCTTTATGTGGAGCCCACGATTTATCTTGGTCCCCCAGTTTTATGCCAAATAAGCTAAGTAAGCTCTTTTTACGAAGTCAGTTATATTTGCTCGTTGATGTGGAAGTGTAAAATTTCCACATATATAACAGAAGGAATCAGGGTTGTTTTTGCATTTGAACTTTCTAGTGCTTGATGACATATTGCTTGATTGTTCTGCCAATTTGTAAAGGTATTTAAAGCCCTTAATTCATATAAATTTAAGAAAATCTGAAATATAAACATAAAAATTAGTTTAAATAGGTACTTATTATGAAATAGGTACTTACAATCTATGAAATTAAACTAGAAACACGGATGAGTAGGTACAATATAAATTACGTCTAATTAAATCAACTATATTAAATCACGATGACAAAATTACTCACTAAATCATATGCCAATTCAAAATTATGTTAATGCCCAAACTTAATTAACTAACTCAACTGACTGACTGACTGACTGACTGATTGAATTGACTGATTAACTCTGGAAACGAGTCGCTTTTATATTTTAGTTGTCTCTCTAGAATACTCTACAGAGAACAGGAACGCTCGAGAAAATTTTAGAATTCTATGATATTTTTAGCTTAATTTACTAATATTAAAATGGGTTAAAAATGACAAAATTAAAATATTTTTAGGGTGTTACATATAAAAATATACATAATACAACAATACCATAACAATAGGTACAAATACCTAGATAAAAACCTAGTTGCATAATGCGTAACTGCAAAAAGACTTAGCGAGTATTGAGAAAAAAACCTTTTTATGAATACGACGAAAGAGGAGGGGTGTTGAGCAAAATCCGGACCTGATAGAGCAAAACCGAGTAAAACTTCGTGCTCAGCGCACCCAAATTACCTAGAAGTAACTGTCAAATCTAATTCAATAGACAAAAATTTGAAATTTGTTCCCCAGTGTAATAATAAGTCCCTCTGTTAAAGGTCTGGATCGGCTACTAAATGTCTGCAAAGTGTATTCGCAGAAACATGATATTCTTTTTAATGTTACATAAACTAAGGTTATGCATTTTCATCCTAAAAGCTGTAATCAGCCAGCTGATATAAGGTTTAAAATGAATGGTGAAGTAATTGAGGAAGTACAAGAGTTTAAGTATTTGGGTCAAACTATTACCAGCTCCTTGAGTGATGACTCGGATATAAGAAAACAATCTCGAAGCCTGTGTGCTAAAGCGAATATGACCATAAGGAACTTTCGTTTTGTACAAGTGAAGCTAAAGACACTCTTTCGTACTTTCTGCAGTAATATATACGGTCAGCAACTCTGGGTGAATTATAAAAAGGTTCTGGCAGAACCCTAAATTTGCTGTACAACAGGTCTTTTAGACTCTTACATAAATTACCCCCGAGATGCTCAGCTTCGCAAATGTTTGCTACCCGCAGTGTCCCGAGCTTCCCGGAGGTAACAAGACGTGCTCAACACAGCCTAATGCAAAGAATTAAAAAATCAACCAACCCGATCATCCAAGCTATCCATGAGTCCTGCCATTTATCCTCTATGCTATGGACTTCTTGGTACGAAAACGTCTGTCTGTAGCTCCACTTAACTTCGACAGCGCAGTATTATTTCTAATCAATTGTATATATTTCTATCCTTATTATATGAACTGTCATCGTATTAATAATATTTGTCATATGGACTATAGTCTGCCAATAAACCTTTTCATTTTCATTTTCATAAATACCATTTTTTTCAATATTAATTAATTGCTTGTAAGTTCTTCATGACAAAAAAAACACCACAGTAGGAAATGGAGCAAGTGTAGTTTACGTCCCCCTCTGGTGCCTAGTGTAGTTTACGTTCCCCAACTTTGACCTAGTGTAGTTTCTGTCCCCTTTTGCGTCAGGGGGACATAAACTACACTTGCTCCTAGAAAATTCCTTAATTAGCATTTTAAAAGTGCTTCCATAATTTTGACCGACAGTATATTTTTTTTTTTTAATTGGGGTTGTTTAACCTCCTTCGCAACATCTAAGGTCATATGACGGAGGGGACCTACAGCTTTACGTGGGATCCGAACCACGGGTCGCTACATAATCTGGGTGGGGAGGACGGTCTCCCATCCAACTACTACCCAGACCCAATGTCGCTTAACTTCGCTGATCTCCGGGAAACAGTGTTACGACATCGGCCATGACGTAGCCCACAGTATATATATATATATATATGTGTGTGTGTGTGTGTGTGTGTGTATTGTAATTGATACTTAAGTATATAAGCTTTTATAAGTCATAGATTGGATCACTTTAACATATTGCTTCCCAAAGCATTCCGGAAGCAATATGTTAAAGTGATCCCTCCTGGGAAGCAATATGTTAAAGTGATTAACACTGGGAAGCAATATGTTAAAGTGATTAACATTGGGAAGCAATATGTTAAAGTGATTAACAATGGGAAGCAATATGTTAAAGAGAGGTTCCTGGGAAGCAATATGTTAACGTGATCCCATAGATTTATATATACCACATAATTACGAGGAATGAGAAGCGGCGTTAGTATTTCATAATGACCACTCACGGTTAGTTGTTCAAACATTTACTGCCTCTATATGACCATGCCATGAGCGTGAAAAAAAAGGTGGGTTAGCAAGCTCTGCAGAGTGACCCATAAGTCCCTTTACCCCCTTTCCCCTCACCCTATTTTAGGCTGAAATGGTTCAGGGGAAAAGAGGCTTATGAGACTCTCTCTCTCTCTCTCTCTCTCTCTCTCTCTCTCTCTCTCTCTCTCTATATATATATATATATATATATATATATATATATATTACAGGGAATCTGTGTATCTAAGGATTTCATGAAATCCCTAAAATATTCAGGGATTTCATGTAAGGTTAAGTCGTGATATTTTCGTTAAAACTAACGAAAATATTACGACTTAACCTAACCGATCGTCAAAGGCGTACAGTTGACCTAACCGGGCATTCAGTTAACCAGGTATTCAATAATTTTCCCATAGGTTTAACGAAAATATCACGCCTTAACCTTACATGAAATCCCGAAACATTTTAGGGATTTCATGAAATCTCTAGTTACGCAGCTACCCTGTCACATATACAGTATATCGTATAGATGCAATTACCTTTCAAAAACCATATTAAAAACGTTTTTCTTTTCAATTTCCTCTCTATTTCTCTTCATCCACCCAAACGAAGTTTTTTAATCCCCATTTTAATTGAATATTAGTTACCAGATTGAACCTTTTCGTGCGTAATTGCAATTAATAATTATATCACGGATCTTTTGAGCGTTTCATTGCAAATCGATAAAGATTTTTGATTACCGTAAAGTTGTTGATCTCTTTTGCATTCAACTTTTGTGCTATGCTTTAGTTTCAACGTTAAATTATGCTTATACGTAACACTGATATAGATAATGTCCCTGCTTTCACGAATAATTTAATACGATGTAATACATTTTGTGGAAATAAATTCGCCGAAATTTAATTAACATTTTTTAAAAATCTGTAAAATTACTAATTTTCTTTTATTTTTTTTAAATGTTTATTTTTATTTGGCAAATTTATTTCCGTAACTGTAAATTATTTGATGTAATTTTTTTTTTAGGCAGGAAGGAGGGACCAAGGGCGAATGCCGCAAAAACGCCTCGCTCCCCTCCCCCCCCCCATAATGTATATGCGGTAAAGTAATGCACATTTTGATCGCATTAAAACTTTGGGGCAAGTTTTAATTGTTTCACCGTATTTTACCCTCTAAATCAGTGGTATTTACCCTTTCTCTCACTGTTACCCCTTGTTACCCCATGAGCTAGCCAACCAAACCGTAATTCCCCCCCCCCTTTCCCTTTTTAAATGGCAAATATGAGAAAAGAAAAATTAGAAAAGAATAATAAAATTTGAGTGGAACCATAACTCAGCTTTTTTTGGAGGGGACAGTGGCGCCAACTCGTTACCCTGCGAAAAAGGCCGAATTAACTCCCCCCCCCCCGGGGAGTAATTACTCCTAGGTTAAATACCACTACTCTAAATGGTACTGGGCATTTGGTTATATATACGAAACATCTACTCGACATCTTATAATGAACTTAACTTTCTGAAATGATGCTTCAACATACATTCAGAATTAAAGCTGAGTAGCATGTACATGATGTTGACACGATGTTCAACAGTCAGTTACTGCTGTCCAACGTATACCCGCCAGAGAAACGTGATGATGCAGCACAGAGCTGTTAACCCTTTCATGCCTGAAGTATACTTAAAAGTGTGACCTTATGGTACAGAACTCATCTTTAAATTACTGTTTCATAGAGATCAAGATACCATGTACATTGTAGGTTAACGTTCACATATTTTGCCATACGGTATGAAAGGGTTAATTTGAAGGTTCAAATCTCGTCTCGAACTTTGGATTTCAGCGAATAAGGTGCTTTTCTGGCTCCTCCTCCTTGATGGAGTATAGTGTAATTCGGCTACCACATGAAGCTGGAGGTCCCGATCTTATACTAGATATCAAGGAGTTAAAACAACCCAAAGCATTATTATTATTATCATTATTATCAATATTATCATTATCGTTATTATCATTATTATGATCATTCTCATTATGATCATTATCATTATGATCATTATTATTATCATTATTATCATTATTATCATGATCATCATTATCATTATTACGTTATTTATTTAGATTTTAAAAAAGCATTCGATACAGTTCCGCATAGAAGATTAATTGCGAAGGTTAAAGCGCACGGAATACGCAGTCAGGTAGCTAACTGGTTAGAGGAATGGCTTCGTGCTAGGAGACAGAGGGTCGTTGTTAGTGGTAGTGAATCGGGGTGGTTGGATGTAGGTAGCGGTGTCCCACAGGGTTCAGTGTTAGGCCCATTGCTATTCGTAATTTACATTAACGACATAGATGTAGGACTGACTAGTAACGTGACAAAATTCGCGGACGATACTAAAATAGGCGGTAAGGTTGTTAACGAATAACGAGGACGATAGAAATAGGCTCCAAGACGATGTAAATAGGATTATGGAGTGGACGGATAAGTGGAAGTTGCAATTTAATGTTGACAAATGTAAAGTTAGAGAGTTAGCGAGCGTTGACGAGGAAGTAGATTTAGGGGTACGCGTATCTAAGGATTTAAAAGTTAGGAACCAGTGCCTGGAGTCTTGCGCAAAAGCTAATAGGATGTTAGGCTTCATAGCGCGTAATTTCGAATTTAAATCGAAGAATATTATATTGCCCCTTTACAAGTCACTAGTCAGGCCTCATTTAGAATATGCCGCTCTCTCTCTCTCTCTCTCTCTCTCTCTCTCCCTCCTTATTTGCATGTCTATAACTCTCTTCATTGCATGGTATGATAGTGTTTGAGTTAAGAATGTGTTGCATGGTTTGTAATGCGTTCTTATTTTACTTCTTTTCATCTTTCACCCCTTTCCGGCAGAGTGGGCTGCATCCTCTACCTCCCTATGGAGTGGAGGACCGGTCTGCAACTGCTGGAGGTATGTGTTGCTTTGAGTTAAGAATGTGTTGTTCTTGGAGTTGAGAATGTGTTGCATGGTTTCTAATGCGTTCTTATTTTACTTCTTTTCATCTTTCACCCCTTTCCGGCAGAGTGGGCTGCATCCTCTACCTCCCTATGGAGTGGAGGACCGGTCTGTAACTGCTGGAGGTATGTGTTGCTTTGAGTTAAGAATATGTTGTTCTTGGAGTTGAGAATGTATTGCATGGTTTGTAATGCGTTCTTATTTTACTTCTTTTCATCTTTCACCCCTTTCCGGCAGAGTGGGCTGCATTCTCCACCTCCCTATGGAGTGGAGGACCGGTCTGCAACAGCTGGAAGTATTCTCTTCGACTATTTTTCAGACTTGTCGGCAGTGGCCGGCGGATGATGGTGGTGTCTTTCTTTCTCTTTTTCTGAATGAACTTTAACCCACGAGTGATAGGTTTTGCTACTTACTTAACCCCATATTCTCTTCTTTTAAACCCTTACTTTCTTCTTTCTCTCGGGCTAACCTTTTGAGTGGATCTTAGGGTCTTTGTTAGCCTTAGCTTCTGTAGCTCTGTAGATTATCATTATGATCATCATTATTGTCATTACCATTATTTTTATCATTATGATCATTATCATTATCATCATTATCATTATATTGTTATTATTGCCTAATGTACCATCCAAATACTTGAAACTACCATTAAGCATTCTAAGACGCATTTATTATAACTTTGGTATCTTATATTTAGTTTCATTAACACTTGGGTACAGTAGTATTTTGGTATGAACCATGATAAACTACCAAGTTAATGAAAGTCCAATACGTGTGTGTGTGCGATATATATATATATATATATATATATATATATATATATATATATATATATATAATTATATATATATAGATACTTTCTGAGCTCAAAACATCAGTAGCCCAAGTACCATATAAATATTGGCCCCAGTGCTGAACCTTGTGGTATACCCCGTTTTTTATTTTTTTCATATATAGAAGAAAAAGTTTTATCGATAATTCATTAACGCTCTGAGAGTTAAAAAGAAATATTAAAAAAAAAATCTTTTTTTTCCGTACCTCAAGAAGTTTCTGAAAGAATCGGGTACAAGGGGTACGGCTCTATACCCATATTCCGATGAAGAAATACAGATACTGAAATGATCAATTATTATTATTATTATTATTATTATTATTATTATTATTTACTGTTTCATTCATACATGTACAGGGAACCTACACTAGATGAAACAAGGAATATATACACACAGAGGGTTGACAAAAATAAATAGACACCACGATGATTGTCCTCAAGAACGACTGGCAAAGCTCATCAGTGGAATGTTAGAACGTATATCACCTTTACATAATAAAAAGGGAAAAGCAACACGATTCTACTGTAAATATAATGATTCAATAAATTTGTCATTATTAAATGACTTTTATTATCAAATCTAAACCTATGAAAAAAAAAGTGTCTATTTACTTTTGTCAACCTTCTGTATACTAAAATGGTTTAGTTAATGGCTTCCTGTACACGCGAAGCGAATCGCTGTCACTCGCAAAACAATTTTTATGCTCTATTTAGAAAATGGGGTCATCTGGCACATTATTTTACGTAATGCGGAATACAGAGATTATTCACAGAAGGTTAAAGACACATAGTTGAAGATAACACACACACACACACACACACACACAGATTTGAACTAAGTTTAAGCGTTCTTTATCTTGGGTTATTGATCTAAGCATAATGTCAAATCTTTTTGACATTTAATATTTAATTACATTGACATTAAAAAAAGAAAAAGATGTTATGGCCTATGCACAAATAATAATATTTATCATTATTTTAATAACGTGCGTAAAGGGAAGTGAATGAGGGAAGAAGGTTGGAATGGGAATGGGAATGGGAATAGGAATGCGAATAATAATGGGAATAGAGGGAAGAAATTGGGAAATTATGGTTTATTAGCGTGTTTGATTCGTCTCTTGAGCGAGAATGTTCCGGGGTTTAGGTCCTGTGTAGCATGAAGATCTAATTGCATAGTCTAGTGTGTAATTTGGTTTTCTGACGCGAGTGTGTTTGATCGTTGAAATGGTGTTGAGTTTGACCAACTAATATTTTTTCTTGGATTATGTTAGCAGTAATGTTAACAGTAATGTTAATAGTAATGTTAACAGTAATGTTAACAGTAATGTTAACAATTTTATGAGAGTTAATACTTAGTTTGTAGATTGCTAGCAATTTCGTACTTATTCTTTTTTGACAGTTACCACCAGTGACTGAATTAAATAAAGAACACTCGCCCTTGGCTCCTCTTTCCTGCATAAAAAAGAATATTGTCGCGCAATTTCGTAAACGCTAATACAGTGGGTATATACTGTATGTGGGTATACCATAGCGTAGTAAAGGGTGTTCCAGAAGTCATCACCCCATCTGAAGTAGCTGTAACCTTAATTTAATTATTGTCTTTTTGAATTTTTTTCCAAATTGTAGAAGATCAACCCCAATAATTTGAAGATAGAACACTACACACCATAACATAATTATAACAATTCTAAATAAAATAAATTATTTCCACTTTCTACAGTATTTGTTGTTTTTTTGGTTCAAAAGTTATAAGCAAAACAAATGGGGTGATGACTTTTGTAACACCCTGTATATAGATCTAAGAACTTGTTTGGGGAATGCTATAGAACTACTTTTGTAATTATATATGATTTGTTGCATAGATCTTCAATGCGTTCTTCAATTAATAATATCAATAATATTAATAATATTAATAATAATATTAATAATAATAATGAAATATAATAAAGTAGAAGAATGAAAAATTGAAATAAAGGTAGGAAGTCGACCGAATATGAGTTGAAAGCAAACTTTGATCTAGAAATCCAAAATCTAAAATGGCAAACGCGTATTCTGATCCGATTTCCTCATACATCATTTCGCACGAGGAAGAAGAATCTGAAGGTTGCTAAACTCAAAAAAAAAAAAAAAAATGGGGAACCAAAAAGCAGTGATTTTATTACTTTAAATTTTTCGTGGGTTTTATTTACTTTGGGCGTATGCAAGATGATTATGAACACTCAAGGAATACTCGATCAATACTCAAGGCATACTCAAGGAATATTCAAGGAAGAATCTAAAATACAGTGAAAGAATAAATATTCCGATGAAAGATTTTTGAGGTCGTAAACGCGAGATAAAAACCGGCTTAAAAAGAAAAAAAAAAGAAAATGAAAAAATAATAATAAAGATAATAATGATAATAATAATAAGTAATAATAATAATAATAATAATAATATAATAATAAGGCTCCTTCTTCGATTTTAAATCACTTGGTGCCATACAGAGGGTTGACAAATGTAAATAGACATCACAATGATTGTTCTCATGAACAAATGGCAAAGTTCAGCAATGGAATAACAGAACGTATGTCAGCTTCACATAATGCAAAGAGGGGGAAAACAACACGATTATGGAAAAAACTGAAGGTACCTACTGTATTTACTTTTGTTAACCATCTGTAGATACACACTGCATAATCTTTCATAAAAGGCAAAAACTCTTTCTAAACCGTTCATGTCTACGACAACCACAACTGTAATACCAACACTAACGACAACAATCATAATCACAGACAGGGGAAAAGATGGATCGAGGAAGGGTGTTCCGGAGTGACCAGTTACAACATTGGCCAAGTAGCCCACCTTCTAAAGTACCAAATTTATACTATAGTTCGTTTCATCATTTTATAGTCTCACAAAAACATAATGACCAATCTTTAGATATCAAAATAAGAACTTTTGGGACTGTCTTGCGATAAGACATCAGTTGAATGACGCTTACCAAACTCCACAAAATAATAATAATGGATCATTGACTTCGTAATATAAGGGTTGGGGTACGTAACAACTCAGGTTGCACAATGTTTTCGGTATTAATTCTGAAGTGAAGGTGTGCTTGCTTGATCGTTGCCTGTAGACATAAGAAATACAAAGACCTTTCATAATGATGTTATTATGAATTGAGCGACATCAGTTTCAGCCTTCACACAATTCCAGTTAGAATGAAGGTGACCTAACATTTGAAATTTTGAGGATCTGCTTCATTTTTTGTAAATACAAATGGTCTCTTCATATGCCCATATGCATAGGTGTCAGAGTGGTTCCGCTTTGAGGAGTTGAGTCGAGCTGCTCGGGTTCGCTCCCCGCCTTCTCCTTTCCTCTAATAAGAGGCTGTTCTTATTCAGTGCGGGTGAGCTTCGCGGCGCCAACTGTTGTTGCTTGGCGAAGTCGCACTTACAATAGAATGGTACGGGTACCCGTTGTCTCTCTCTCTCTCGCTCTCTCTCTCTCTCTCTCTCTCTCTCTCTCACGAATTTGAGCACTTTAATGTTACACAGAAGAAAAATTATTTAAGTCAACCAAAATATATGGTTAACTATTGACAAACTAATCCAAAAAACAAAAATGTTTAATTCAACCATACAATTATAATTATTCTAACCACGATTAACTGTCAAATAATTTGGATGAGGCAATCACGTATGTTCCACACCTGTTTGCCAATTATACCTAAACATCATTAATAAATATTGATATAAAATCTATAAAACAGGACTATAGAAAATGTATTGACATTAATGAAAAAGAAACGTACTCATATAAAGCCTTTAAGAAAAAATATATATACCGGGTGTACATAAGGTCAGGATCTATTTTTGTGAAGCACTTGGAAATTATATGGAATTCAATCATAAAATGATAAAGTGGTAACATTTATTAAATAATTAAGAGTAGGATTCGACGTGACGCCCGTCAGTATCCCTGCACAGCTCAAATCGTTCCGCAGCATTTCTAAACACATTCTGGAGCATTTGCGGGGTTATGTTATCTGCAGCAGTTCGTTACGTGTACGTAAGTTTTCAAGACTCGTAATCTTCGTCTGATAGACGTGCGACTCGATAAAGCCCCATGCAAAGAAATCTAAAGGGGTTAAATCTGGTCATCTCGCTGGCCAAGGTCTGTTGCTTCGCGTCCGATCCAGCGATTTGGAAAACGTCCATTTAGATAATCCTGAACAATTTTGGCATAGTGACAAGGAGCACCATCATGTTGATAGACGACGGGGATAGGATTGTTAGTGCCGTCGTCTATCAACATGATGGTGCTCCTTGTCACTATGCCAAAATTGTTCAGGATTATCTAAATGGACGTTTCCAAATCGCTGGATCGGACGCGGAAGCAACAGACCTTGGCCAGCGAGATCACCAGATTTAACCCCTTTAGATTTCTTTGCATGGGGCTTTATCAAATCGCACGTCTATCAGACGAAGATTACGAGTCTTGAAAACTTACGTACACGTATACGAACTGCTGCAGATAAACATAACCCCGCAAATGCTCCAGAATGTGTTTAGAAATGCTGCGGAACGATTTGAGCTGTGCAGGGATACTGATGGGCGTCACGTCGAATCCTACTCTTAATTATTTAATAAATGTTACCACTTTATCATTTTATGATTGAATTCCATATAATTTCCAAGTGCTTCACAAAAATAGATCCTGACTTTATGTACACCCTGTACATATAATATATATATATATATATAACACAAATTCAGAATGGTTCCCTGAGACAATTATATGTTAAACACAGACCGTGCATGGAACAAGGAACTCTTCTGGGAAAATTAAATCCACTATAGTCCGAATAAGTAATGGTAAATGACAAATACCATAGTTTTTTCTTTTTCATGATTTTAGCCCGACGTGGGCAACGGGTCTCTCGCAAAGAGATCCATAAATATAGCTTCCCTCACCAGCTATCTGCAAAGCAGACAGGATCCAGCTTTGGGACATGGATCTAGGGTTTAAAGCAAGCCTAGATCCCTACATTCAGAACCTCTATATAAGTAAAAGACTCGTTGCATTCACGTCGGGTTGAATAAATCAAAGAAAAAGGGGGTAACTATTGTATTTTTAGCCCAAAAAACCAAAACTTAAACCTCAACCGGGACATGAGCGTCCACTTTTCAAGGCACATAACACGTCCGTTTAATATACACAAATTCAGAATGGTTCCCTGAGACAATTATATGTTAAACACAGACCGTGCATGGAACAAGGAACTCTTCTGGGAAAATTAAATCCACCATAGTCCGAATAAGTAATGATAAATGACAAATACCATAGTTTTTTCTTTTTCATGATTTTAGCCCGACGTGGGCAACGGGTCTCTCGCAAAGAGATCCCATAAATATAGCTTCCCTCACCAGCTATCTGCAAAGCAGACAGGATCCAGCTTTGGGACATGGATCTAGGGTTTAAAGCAAGCCTAGATCCCTACATTCAGAACCTCTATATAAGTAAAAGACTCGTTGCATTCACGTCGGGTTGAATAAATCAAAGAAAAAGGGGGTAACTATTGTATTTTTAGCCCAAAAAAACCAAAGCTTAAACCTCAACCGGGACGGACGTGTTATGTGCCTTGAAAAGTGGACGCTCAATGTCCCGGTTGAGGTTTAAGTTTTGGTTTTTTTGGGCTAAAAATACAATAGTTACCCCTTTTTCTTTGATTTATTCAACCCGACGTGAATGCAACGAGTCTTTTACTTATATAGAGGTTCTGAATGTAGGGATCTAGGCTTGCTTTAAACCCTAGATCCATGTCCCAAAGCTGGATCCTGTCTGCTTTGCAGATAGCTGGTGAGGGAAGCTATATTTATGGGATCTCTTTGCGAGACCCGTTGCCCACGTCGGGCTAAAATCATGAAAAAGAAAAAACTATGGTATTTGTCATTTACCATAACTTATTCGGACTATAGTGGATTTAATTTTCCCAGAAGAGTTCCTTGTTCCATGCACGGTCTGTGTTTAACATATATATATATATATATATTAAAGATACGCGAAGCTAAATGTCATATAGAAAATGAGTTTTGGTATTTATACAAGTTTAGTTTCGGTAAAAGAATAAGAGAAGTTATTATGTGAACGGAATAATAAAGCGAAAATGTTGGTTAATTACTTATTAAGAAAGAGACAGGGAGAGACAGAGAGAGAGATAGAGACAGAATATATTACCCGTGACTCATCATTCGATTCAATGCATATTTATTGGTTAATTTACTCACAGAAATATCATAAATATTTCATTCATTCGAAATGCTTTAGTGGATTTCATATCAAAATATGTTTTGTATTCGAACAGTGTAACTATTTCAACAAGAAACTACAGCAGACTCTTTTCAAATAAAACATAGAGTGATAGGACGAGTGCCTATAAAGAAAGGAAACGGAAAATGTACCTTTTTGTAATCCTCAGTCTTGTATACAGGGTGATTCAAAAAATCCTACCTCAAAAATAACTCTACATTAAATGCATTTGAGGGAGGACTTCTAACTCACTCTGTATATTCTAATCTTCGGGTTAAAAAAATTAATGCCAGCCTTTCTACGGTACAGTTTGGAAAAAAGTTCGCCTAGGAAAATTCTAAAAAGGCGTAAAAATTACTAAATGGTAACATTCTATAGTTTTTTTTATATTTTATCATTTCTGATATCAGTAATAGAAATTCAAAGCCAAACCCAATCATGACTAATTGGTAATTTTTTAATGCTTTTCATATATTTTATGTTTCTCGGCGAACTTTTTTCCGAAACTGTAGACGCATTTGTCGGTCCCCTCATCAAGGGAACACTAACCAATCTCTCTCTCTCTCTCTCTCTCTCTCTCTCTCTCTCTCTCTCTCTCTCTCTCTCTCTCTCTCTCTCTCTCTCTCTCTCTCTCACCTCATTTGTCACAAGTGTACAATTTCTTACCAAGGAGAAATTCTACAATAATAATAAAAATTTATTGAACCAAATACTTTGCACATAAAAATCTAATGTTCTTCCTTTTATTATTTTATGTCGTAACAAAGTCATTTCATAGTTTCCCTTAAGATCAGTGAACTCAAGCGCCGTTCGGTCTGGTTACAGTAGTGGAACGGGTGATCATCCTTTGCGATTAAATAATGATGTAGCTAGCTGTCCCTCTGTCAAATGAACCCTCCCCCTTTTTACCCCGCCCACTGTGGCTGTTAATACTAAAATACTAAAATTTAGTATTAGTTAAAGGAGTTAATTCCAATAAAGCGAACATTTTTACGCCTTTCACTAAACTTTGCCTAATAATAATAATAATAATAACTCTAAGAGGGGTACGTACCCATCTGTTCGATCACGAAGCGTGTTTTTTTTTTGTCTATCGCACGGTAAAATTGGGCATTTCTCCAGAATTGTAGCAATTATAAAACATCTTTCTAAAAATAAAAAATATCAACGCTAAAGAGCGCAGCGATTGATAGTTTAAGTAGCTCAGCTCCCCCAAAAGGTTGGACACCCCCATGATCCAAAACAAATCCATATATGAGATTAAGGTAAATATACACAGAGACCAGACTTCCAGCAACCTTCTATACAAAGAAATATTATCTTCTATTTTCTCAAATCACTCAAAAAGAAGTTTTGAAGACAATTTCTTCTCTCTAAAGAAGTTATGTATCATTAAAAGAGGGTATTATATCATCTGACAAAAAGTTTTGATACCCAAAAGAAGGACAAACTTCTCTCAGAATACCCCTCTTCCACCCCCACCCTCAAAAAGAAGTTTTATATTCTAAATTTAGAAGGTTCTATTTTAAGTGTACCCAAGCGAAAGGAGAACCTACAAATATCCCAAGTGAAAATACAACAAAATAGCTTAATTGTCATATACTTTTCATAAATATTCCCGTTCTATTACCGCCGCTCAGGACAAAATTCTGACCTCCATGAAATGATGACTTATTGCACGAAACATCTGAAGGAGTGAAAGAAATTGCTTAGTGAATATTCTCAAGTAAGAGAGGTTGAATTTAAAGCAGTGGTGAGCTGGAGCCGGTTCGCACCGGTTCGCGCGAACCGGTTGTTAAAATTTTGAAGCATTTTAGAACCGGTTGTTAAAAATTGTTACGAAAACAAATATTGTTATAAAATGATCTTAAAACCGAATAATCTTATAAAACGGTGTACAAAATAATAATCTTGAAGCTATTTTCGTAATTACTACCTAATTAGTAATAACTAATATACTTAAATATTCTTCATATTTTCTTCTTTTCAAATTTATTCTAAATTTTTTTTTTTTATTGTTAAGTACGAGTACAACTCCCACTGACACAGTGCATTGCCACTTCTTATGGAGAAAAGTACAAAAACTACATACTGTGGCACATCCTTTAAATCAGAACTTTTTATATAGAGAACCAGTTGTTAAGATTTTGGCAGCTCATCACTGATTTAGGGTATAAAGTCACAATAAGAGATACATTTATCAGAAGCACGAGATTTCGACCTATTTTAAGGTCTTCATCAATTACCCCTGATGAAGACCTTAGTATAGGGAAAAAGTTTGTGGTTATAATAAATTCATTATTGTATTGAGAGGTTACCTCATTTAGTTAATAATTTCATCACTTATCGAATACATTTTCACGGAACAAATTTCAAATAATTTTCTCCAAATTCCATTCATATGTAGGATGAGACAGAACTTTTTATTCACCCTGTATATGTATGTATATATATATATATATATATAATATATATATATATATATATATATATATATATATATATATATATATATATATATATATATATCAGGACTGATAATAATTAGGGGTGTCTGCAACACAAATTAACGAACATTGCAATAAACTGAATATGGATGTGACTGTTCTTTTGACTACACTAACACGGAGCATTGTTGCTTTCAGTGGTGATGAACCACGTACGAAAGCCTCATCAGTACTTTGGCTCCCTATCTGACTTGGCAATGCTGCTGCGAGCTGCTCGTACCCTAAAATGGGCATATGGGAGAAATGGTGTTCTATGTGAAAAGATGTTAATTCGTCATACTTTCATTTAAACTATGAATCCATCGATGAATGATATACTATGTGTGTGTGTGGGGGGGGGGGCAGGTGTTTTCCATCCATTTTTTCCGTCTTTCCCACAAATTTTGTAATTATTTTCCCGCCACACACACAGTTCCAATATGGCGCGCTCAAAGAGAAGCCGAAGACCCAAAAATTATTACTTTTACTCCTCCTCTTATAATTATTATTATATATATATATATATATATATATATATATATATATATATATATATATATGTGTGTGTGTGTGTGTGTGTGTGTGTGTGTGTGTATATATATATATATAGAGAGAGAGAGAGAGACCATACCAGTCTAATACTACATGTAACCCTCTTTTCAATGTTTTTATTAGGAAGATTATTTTTAAGGGAAGGAATAGCCACCTCTTAGTGACCACACCTTTAATTACCTGGAATGAATGAATAGGCTACATATGTTTGTTTCTGAATCTTTGATAATCTTTCTAAATATTTTATGGTGTTTCCGTGATTCACTAAATATTTCGTCTCTTCTCAGAATATCTTGAGATTACATATATGGAATCCCACCTCAATTTCCCTCTAAGTTACAAAAATACACTTTTGCATATTCAAATGATGTTTTTATTAATGAGTACCTTCAAGATTAGCATGCATCCCGAATGACTAGAATCCTTGGGTGTTTTTGTAACCCATAATACTAGTCAATTGGTAGCTGGCGCTTCTGCCGAGAACTAAACCAACAACTTTTTTTTGTGTAAGTGAACAACCACACTTATTTGTAAGTCTTTCTTTATCTTAAACCTGCGCAAAATTTTGAAGAGTAAATTGTACTGACTTGGACCCTGCGAAAGCACTCTCGATATCCCTGTACTCAGTTGACTCGTAATTTTAATTTCAAATTTTACTGACTTACCGATCTACAGTTTCGAGAATCGTAATTTGCCACGTAAAGTTAAAATATTAATTTAATGATACGCGTCATTGTAAAAATTTAATAAAAGCTTTATATTAATTTAAGTATCTTAATAAATGCGTAAATATTAAATGGTCATTACGTATTAGATGGTCATTGACTTTTACAATTATCAATTTTTTTTTTTTTTTAGCCTTTTAGCGTTATCTATATAGATAGGTAATGAAATTATCATATTTTACCATATTAATGGTTACCATATTAATGGCGCCATATTTTATCATATTTTACCATATTAATGGTTACCATATTAATGGCGCCATATTTTATATTTTACCATATTTGCACGCTCCAAATGTTGCGTAAAATTTGCGTATAGAGAGATGATAGGATTAAAACTTGTAAATTTAGAGTGGCCATAGATGGACAATTGGACATGGATGATACTGCCCATCTTCTAATCCATATGGATTTTTCCTTTCACCAAAACAATGCTTATATTTTCATTCGTAATTTCGTTTAGTTTCATTTGGTGATACTCGGTTCATTTTCATTCTCATCCGTTATAAATGAGCCCTCCTTGGCCCCTCCTTCTTGTGTAAAAAAAAAATGTGTTCCGTTTCAAACTGTTATCTTTTATGCTGTTTACATTCTTTTCATTTTTATCTTGGTGGATATCACTCGCGTCAATTTCTCTCGATGTGCTTCCTCAATCGCTTCTTGATTTTCCTTTGTTTTTCCTTACTTTAAGTGCCCTGTTTTGACTGCTTATTTAAAAGAGGGTCATTGAGGGCTGGTGAGGTGCTACTATTGCCTCTTTCACCAAAAGAACAATTCGGCAATGAAAGTGGATGTTATAAAGGTTTTAAGGTCACTTCGTTTCATAAATTATATTATTAATTCCACTTCAAGATATGTTTTGTGTGTGTGTGGGTGTGGGTGTGTGTGTGTGGGTGTGTGTGTGTGTGTGTGTGTGGGTGTTTTAATGATCCAGTAATAAAAAGAGGTTAGGTTCGACAATTTTACTTTTTTGTCCTAAATAATTAAATATATCAAATAAAAGGTCATAATATATAATATATATATATATATATATATATGATGAATAAAACCACGAAGGAAAGGAAACACAGGGTGTAACAAAATTCCGCTACTATGAGATTTTTTTTTTTTTGTTATGAAGAGAGAAAATTTTCCTATTACACGTCATTCAGGTGTTGATGCACATTAATTCTGTCACGTAAGCTACATTGAACGTTACGTAGGATATCTTTATTATTGATGTTGTTACATTGTTGTTGGATGCTGTATTTTAAACTGTTGAATAGTTCGTGGTCTTGTCTGGTAAAACAACCTACTTTAAACGTCCACAAAGGAAGAAGTCCAACCAGGATAAATCTGGTAACAAACAAGTATGAACCTTATAATGTGATAGAATATTATAAAACGTCAATTTTCTATATGGTAACGGGCTTTTGTTACACCTTATATATATATATATATATATATATATAATATATATATATATAGGCTTCCGCCTTTCCTCAAGAGTGTAACTCACTTGTATATTAGCCATTGCGTGTTATCTACCTGCAACAAAAAAAAAAAAAAAAGATCCCCAAAAAAATGACATGAATTTGAATATTTGTTTTAATTCTAATTCATTACTTTGTAAATTTAATTTAAAATAAATTTTCCTATGAGACCGGACTTATGGGACACCCTGTGTGTGTGTGTGTGTGTATATATATATATATATACATACATATATATATATATATATGATCCCTCCTATCGGTTCGGGGTTACATTTTTTTTTTTTTTTTTTTTTTTTTTTACAACCGATTACCCGTTTTCTGAAGGGGAACTTTCATAAGTATTTACTCCTTTCCTTAAGAGAACAATTGATCATTCTCAGAATTTGATCGATGCCTTCACGCAAACCATTTCAGAATGTATTTTTTTTATTAATCCTCCTCCCTCCCCCATGCGGAAAGCCCCTGGAAGGTATCGAACGTCTCCGTGACTGAGAATGAAGTAAATATCGTAGTTTCCTAGAAACTTAAGTATTCTCATCAATTCCTATAGATCATGGTCACGAAATTTGGTATCACGCATATGGTAATTCTTTTGTTTGCGATTTTTAATAAAGCTTAATTCCTTTTTATATATTTTATATATTTCAATATTTCTTTACATTCAAAACCGTAACAGAAATTTATGGACACCCTGTATATTAAGTCACTGATCATCTCGCATTCAGTTAATCATACGTATTACCTGTAATGCATGAATACCAAACGTCCTTCGTGAAAATCATTAAAGAAATGTGATAAATGAACCAAATAAAATTTGACGTGTGTATTTTTAGGACGAAAATATGATTTAGTAACGTTTTACGATAATTGCATTTCGTATTAAGGTGATACCGCCTCATGATGATTTTCGTCTCGCGTCTCATGCCCACGCGCGCCCACGCACCCATTCACACCGACGCACATTCTTTCTATTATACTCGGTGGTCAAGTGGTTATGCGCCTCGGTGGTGTAGTGGTTAGCGTCGCTGACTACGAAGCCATCGGCCCCGGGATCGAGACCCGGTGACGGCAGGCGACGCGCAGCAAAACCCAGCTGTTCATCGTTCCACACATTAAAGAAAGTGGTTGGTCGATAAATGGATACCCTAGATAGCTGAGTGGTTAAGAAGCTGGGCTGCTGGTTGGCCGTGATTCGGATTCCACGTTAAACTGTAGGTCTAAAATGGAGTGAAAAGCTTGACCTTCGTCAGACTCAGACTCAACAATTCGGGCGGATAACTCTGTCAATAAATTTTTTTTTGTAACTTATTCCACAGATGGTCGCAAAAGTGTTTCGCGCAGTGTATATATATATATATAGATATATATATATATAATATATATATATATATATTATATATATATATATATATATATATGGTGTTTCACAACCGGTCTGCCATACTTTCGGGGTGATTTGGGGGGGGGGATATCGAGTAAAAATGTTAATACAACATAGGTGTTATTTCCAACCGTTGCGGAACTACGAACGTTTTAAGATGTGCAAACAACAAATCCCTACTTGTGTGTAATTCGATAGATGACAGCATTGGTGGTAGTTTTTGTTAACGAGGTTACCACTACTAATCCTCAGTTGGTTCTTATCTGTGGTACGAGACACTGTGTTGCGCTAAGGTGAACAATCAAAATGAATCAACAGCTCACACCGCTGAATACGCTGATATTCATTTCATTTGTGGATTCTGTGATGGTAACAGCAGAGCGGCAGTTGAGGAATATCGAATACCGAACAGGCAAGTGTTTAGTGACACACACCAGAGATTAAGGAAAAAAGAGACAATTGTTCTACGTAACCAAGAAGGTGTAGCACGACGGCCAGTTGCTGTGGAGGAGCGCATACTGGACCTAGTACAACGTAGCCCAACTACCAGTGTTCGAAGGATTTCTAGACGAATTGGTGAATCCGCATCGCGTGTATGGCGAACCATACATGATGACGATTTGTATCCCTATCATTTGCAACGTGTGCAAACTCCTCAACCAGATGATTACGATAAACGTGTTCAGTTTTGCCAGTGGATGGTTATGCATCGCCAAATTCTTAATCGTATATTGTTCAGTGATGAAGCACAATTCATTCGGGATGGAATTAACAATAGACGAAATTCCCACTTGTGGTCCGCCGATAATCCCCACGGTATCATTGAAGGAAACTTTCAACATCGATTCTTGGTGAATGTTTGGTGCGGTGTAATTGGAGATTAGCTGATTGGACCGTTCGTTTTGGAACAACGATTAACTGTTGATATTTATCTGAACTTCCTGACGAACGAATTGCCGCTTTTGATGGAGGACGTGCCCTTGGAGACAAGGCGTAGGATGTTCTTTCAGCACGATGGGGCGCCACCACATTTTGGTCATGTTACGGATTACTTGAATCAGCGGTACGGGAATCGTTGGATTGGTCGTGCTGGTCCAATATCGTGGCCCCCGAGATCTCCGGACCTGACCGCGTTAGATTCCTTTTTATGGGGACTTATGAAAGAGATGGTCTACAAGACCAAAGTACAAACGACAGAGGAACTCTTGCGTCGGATTATGGATGCCGCTGCTTATTTTGTGAATGTACTACATATATATATATATATATATAATATATATATATATATATGCAGTAAATTCACAAAATAACACGTGATCTTATTAATAAGCAAACAACCACAGGGAAAAAGGAAAAAAGAAACACGAATTCCGAGCGCTTTCGTGATATATTCACATTTTCAAGGACAAGAGAGAAATAGAAAATATAGAAATAGAAATAGAAAATTTCTCTCTTGTCCTTGAAAATGTGAATATATCACGAAAGCGCTCGAAATTCGTGTTTTTTTTTTTCCTTTTTCCCTGTGGTTGTTTGCTTATATATATATATATATATATATATATATATATATAATATTATATATATACACCTTATTTTACAGATCAACTTCCGACCTATTTCCTACAACGCTGACATATTTCTTTCATCGATGTGGTATAAAATTCTTTAGGCCGACTGCACACAAATTTGCGCTTTCAGCCTCTCCATCTATGCCAGTTATCGTGGTGGTCCAATTTGCAATCTATCAAGTCAAAAGTGTTTAACGGGTACAAAATTTTCTAAATTTAAATCGAAAGACTTTTTTTTTAAATCATTGATGGAAGAGATATGTCAACTGTGCAGGAAAATACAGGGAGTAACACGAAACTCTGACTGACGTTACATATAAAATATTCTAAAAAATACATTTTAAACTAAACCATTCGCGAAGTTGTTTTACATCATAATTTACCACGTATCGTCTTAAAACTTCTACAACGCATACGCCTCAAACTGTAAAAAAAAAAAAAAAGTCTTGTACAGCAAAATTGCTGTCCAAGATCTCATCTTTCTCTCATAAAATCAGTGCAGTAAATAAAGGACACTTTCCATAACAAATTCAATGTTGAAAGTAAAGTTTGAAAACGACACCAAAATCGCATTTTCAACCCCTGTTCCGCTTATAAATAAGTGATTGGCTGAAGAGACTTGTTTGCCGATAACTTAGAAAAGTAATTAAATCTTTAATTTATGTTTTCTCCCTAATATAACGAAGTTTGTATTTGTTTATCTTCTTCTTCAGTGTGTCTCCATAAAAGGTCTTGGATTCCGGGGGGGAAGTTACAAATGCGCCTGTAAAAAGGGGTTCTTTTTCCCCGATTTCACCGCCTCCAAAAAGTATTTTAACGGAAGCCACATCGAGGAAGAATATGAGAAGAAAATGCTGGTAAATAATTATTTTTTTTTAATACCTACTTTTAAGACAAACGTACTTTTCCAGAGCCGTGTGTACATATATATAGGGTGTCCCAGAAGTCTGGACTCATAGGGAAAATAGACATTATATTTTTAAAGTGAAACAAACACATTTCTAATGTCAGCTTTACATATTTCAGGAAAGAAAATACTCTGATGGCTCAGTATACCAATCAAGAGAAGGTGGAACTAGTACGCTACATGTTTCCGGAAAAAGCCAGAGAGAGGCATGTTCGTGAAATAACTGATATGTCTCCCTCTGGCTTTTTCCAGAAACATGTAGCAATACCAGTTCCACTTTTTCTTCATTGGTAAACTGAACCATCAGGTATTTTTCCTGAAATATGTAAAACTGACATTAGAGATGTGTCTGTTTCACTTTAAAAATATAATGTCTATTTTCCCTATGAGTCCAGTCTTCTGGGACACTATATATAACAGATTGAATAAAATATTAACGCTGAAAGTATTCAATGTGTCCTCCATTACCATCAATGACCACTGGTGAACTGCAGTACAAAATGGTGTTTTGATGAAGCTCATTCCATGCTGTTAAAATACACTCTCGAAACTCATTAACATTTTGAATATTTTGCCCGTAAACTTTGTTAATTTAACGTGCTTATATCAAAGAGTCAACTGGATTAATTTGATAACCAATCTTTTTCGTTTGTCGCGATAAAATCGGGACATTGTTCTTGCGAGTATGAGTGATGTGAATAGTATAAATTCAACAATTTGTTCGATTTTCGTATTGTCAACTTTCTCTTTTAAAAACTATTGTTCAAATTGAATTTGTAAAAAAGACTACTCATCCGATTTAAATAAACTGCCTCTCATTTTAAATAATATAAAGGGTTTAATATGATTCTACTTTCACTGAGTTATTCTTTATATATATATATATAATTATATATATATATATATATATATATATATATATATATATATATATATATATACAGGGTGGGCCGTAAGTTTCCATACATAGGAAAAATAAACATTTTTTTATGGCAACCATTTTTATTTATATAATATGCTCTACATGGTTGCCATTGTTTTGAAAACACATTTCAATACGTGTTCCCACTGTTGATGAACACGCATTAGCACAGTTGACGTTATGCTTGTAATGGCGTTGGTGATACGTTCCTTTAGATGATTTATGTCTCGTATCTTTTCCTGATACACCATGGCCTTCAAGTGCCCCCAAAGATAGAAATCAAGGGGGTGAGATCTGGGGATCTGGGAGGCCACTCCACAGGACCACGCCACCAATCCAGCATCCGGAAACTGCTGATCCAAATACCGACGCACGTGAAGACCATAATGAGATGGAGCTCCATCTTGCTGGAAGTAAACTGGGAAGTTACCTTCCTCGTTTAGCAGGGATGGGAAAATCTCTTCTTGCAACATGTTAAGATACCTTTCGGCATTAAGATTTCCACTGACACCTTGCATCTTCGTCGGACTCAGCCAATTAGGGTTAGCATTACTCCAATAACGTATGTTTTGCCGATTAACCTCTCCATTGACGTAAAAATTTGCTTCATCAGTAAACAAGATCTTACAAACGCATATTCTTAGGGTATCTCAACATAAAAACAAACGTTTAAATTTTCCTATGTATAGAAACTTACGGCCCACCCTGTATATATATATATATATATATATATATATATACTGTGTAATGTGTTCCAAAGAAAAAAAAAAATATATATATATATATATATATATACTGTGTAATGTGTTCCAAAGAAAGTGGTCACCTTTTTCACCAGGTCAACAAAACCACAATTTTAAGAATAACTCGGTGAAAGTAGAATCATCTTAAACCCTTTATATTATTTTTAAAATGAGAGGCAGTTTATTTAAATCGGATGAGTAGTCTTTTTCACAAATTCAATTTGAACAATAGTTTTTAAAAGAGAAAGTTGACAATACGAAAATCGAACAAATTGTTGAATTTATACTATTCACATCACTCATACTCGCAAGAACAATGTCCCGATTTTATCGCGACAAACGAAAAAGATTGGTTATCAAATTAATCCAGTTGACTCTTTGATATAAGCACGTTAAATTAACAAAGTTTACGGGCAAAGTATTCAAAATGTTAATGAGTTTCGAGAGTGTATTTTAACAGCATGGAATGAGCTTCATGAAGACACCATTTTGTACGGCAGTTCACCAGTGGTCATTGATGGTAATGGAGGACACAGTGAATACTTTCAGCGTTAATATTTTTTTTAATATGTTATTATTCATTCAAAAACTTCTCTAATATTCAGTTAAGCCTTTAGTTAATCCCCTTTGACAACTTTATTTCTCAACAACTACATACTGTTTAAATTGAATTTGTAAAAAGACCACTCATCCGATTTAAATAAACTACCTCTCATTTTCAGGACAATATACTGGTATATGAAGGGTCTAATATAATTTCTGTTTCATTTAGTCAGGATTGGAATTGTGGCTTTGCTGACCCGGTGAATAAGGTGACCACCTTGCTTTGGGACACAATATATATATATATATAATCTTATATATTTTATTCGCTAATGTGCGACAGTACAACAAGATCTATTGATGTGAATTTAGCAACAATTTGTATTAAAAATTTTCAAAACAATGTAAAGATCACGTGATACAAATCGTAAAACAGGAGTTTGAAAAGATCTTAGCGTTGCATTTCATTTAAATTATTCTCCCAAAAAAGGGGACAGTTCCCTTTGTGAATTAAATATCAGCTGAGTACTGAATTCCTAATCTGATAATCTCGTATCCTCGCAAAAGCCTTTCATTTTCACTCTCACAATGAAACCTTATACAGGAAAAGAAGATCTCCGTATACCAAAATTACGTTATATTTATATAATATATATATATATATAATTTAAAATGTAATTGTATTTTGAAAAGAATTTGTTTGCATCAAATCCAAATTAGAGTTTCGATGAAAGGAAAAAATATATTAATCCGCTTATCATTTTCATTATTTAAAAAAAAAATGTACGTGTATATATATATATATATATATATATATATATTAAGGAGTATTCTTTGCAATTTTTCTTTTGAATCAAAGCTATACATTCTCTCTTTCATTTTACGAACGCTGCATGGGGTGGATAAGCCTGCCAGATTTTTAACTCAGAATTTAGTTGACATTTTATTTAGAATTTAATTAGTATGAGTGTGTGTGTGTGTATATATGTGTGTGTGTGTATATACTTTTATTCCGCAATGTGTTTAAGGGGGAGCCCAATGTGTACGACGAAGAAGATTCGTTCGAGTGCCTTCCTTGTGCGGAAGGATGTGGCGAATGCGTGTCCCCAACGCCGTGCATCGTCACCTTGAATTGGGTGATGAGAAGTGTGATCCTCACCACTTGCCTCATCATCATTCTTTCCCTGCCAGCGATCCTCTTCTTCACCTGGAAGTATGGTAATTTAAAGGTAATTACCCCTATCTTTTTCATTGTGGGGTTTACTTACCGTCTTTACGAGGGGGTTAAGGGTGGGATGAGGGATAGGGGATAGACTGTGCTTTGGATTTGTTGTTTGCTGTTTTGTTGTGGTGAGAGATGTTTGTGATCTTTTATTTTTGTTGTTGTTGTTGTTGTTGTTGTTGTTGGTGGTTGGTGGTGGTGGTGGTGATGTTGAAAGAGAAACATTTTAATAAGGTTTCTTATTTTTTTTTTTGCATTTAATATTTTGTTTCATCTCTCTCTCTCTCTCCTCTCTCTCTCTCTCTCTCTCTTCTCTCTCTCTCTCTCTCTCTCTCTCTCTCTCTGTATTCCTTCAATTACACTGGTCTACAGCCAAATGCTTCGGAAATAAAAGTAGTCAATCTTTACTAATTTTGGGTCACTGAATACGAAAATGATGCCTAAAATTGCCAATTGGCTCTATTTATAAAGATATCAGGCAAACCTGCACCCTACTAACTGGACTGCATCTGTCGCGTAATATGTAGACGCCTGTGACACTCGACGCATTGACTCTACTGCGCATGCACGTAGTTATATTTTTTATTTTAATAAATTAATGTAAATATATACATATATATACAATAAAATGTAATTTTAAATTTATCTATTACATTATGTATTTGTAAATTATTTATTAAAAAATAGATTGGATCATTTTAACATATTGCTCCCCATAATGTTTTTGATATTAATATAAATGGAATACTAACCTAACTTAACCTTACCTAATTTAAAATTATTAAAATGCAATGTAATTACATTAAGTTATTAAAATAAAAAAAGTATATAACTACGCGCATGCGCAGTAGAGTCAAGGCATCGATGTGTCACAGGCGTCTACATATTACGCCACAGCATCAGTTCATTCGCGGAAGTCATACAGTGCACCCTTGTCAAACTCTTTTCAGTGTTTGCTTTTGAAACGGAATTTTTTTCAGCCTAATTGAACAAAGATGCCTCGTAATTGCGTGAACAGTGTAGATAACTTCTGTTACGTTTGTGGAGAATTGACTTTTGCATCACAAAAGCGTGCTATAACCGCCGTGATTAGGAAAGCCTATCACCTTTATTTTGGCTGTAAGATTGGAGATCAGGAAAAGAGCTGGGCCCTACACATATGCTGCAACTTGTGCAACAAACCTTCGCCAGTGGTTGAATCGAAAAGGAAATCTATGCCTTTACAGTGCCAATGGTGTGGAGGGAACCAACAATCATGTCAGCAATTGTTACTTCTGCATGGTGCCTCCAGTCAAGAAAGGTATTTGCGAGAAGAAAAAGTGGATTTTACAATATCCGAATATACCCTCTGCTATGCGCCCTGTACCTCACGGCGAAGGACTACCCGTTCCTGAGCCACCACACTCATTCTCCCTGGAGTCAGAGGAAGAGGAGAATGAAGGAACCTGCGAAACTTGTGAGCCTTCAACTTCACAAGACCCTGAATTTGTTTATAACTTGACATCTTCTAAACCGCACATGATAGCTCAGAATGAATTAAACGACCTTATCAGAGATTTAGAACTGCCAAAGAGTAAGGCAAGCTGCTGGGCTCCAGATTGCAGCAGTGGAAATCTCCTCGCTGAAATGTTAGTGTGTGAAGTTTCGTGACCGTCAAAAAGATTTTGTCCCATTCTTCATCATGGAAGGTGACCTTGTAGCTTGCAACGACATCGATGGTCTGATGGCAGCTCTCAACATTATTCACAATCCTGATGAGTGGAGACTGTTCATTGATTCATCGAAGTTGAGTCTAAAAGCTGTTTTGTTGCATGTTGGCAATGTATTGCCATCAATTCCAGTTGGTCATGCAGTCCACATGAAGGAAACATATGACAACATGATTAAGCAACTTATAGAACTGCATAAACTATGACAAACATCAGTGGCAGGTTTGTGGTGAATTCAAAGTTGTAGACAGATCTTCGACTGCAGTCGGGCTACACTAAGTATTGCTCTTTTCTGTGTGAATGGGATAGTCGGGCTAGAACTTCTCATTACATCAAGAAGGATTGGCCACTCCGACACTCATTGGAACCTGGAACAAAAAATGTTCAGTATCCTCCACTTGTAGAATCGAGCAAGATTTTGTACCACCCTTACACATCAAACTGGGAGTCATGAAAAATTTTTGTTAAGGCTATGGATAAAACGGGGGCAGCTTTTAAGTACCTCGGTGGTAAATTCCCAAAGCTCAGTGAAGCAAAAATCAAGGAGGGTGTATTTGCTGCTCCACAAATCCGCGAGCTTCTTAGAGATGAGGAGTTCGACCGTATCCTAGGTGATGAGGAGAAGACAGCGTGGAATGCTTTCCGGTTAGTAGCAACCAATTTTCTCGGAAATACCAAAGCTGACAATTACAGGGAGCTGGTGGAAAACCTGCTGTTGTCCTATCAAAAAATGGGCTGCAATATGTCTTTAAAGATACATTTCCTCCATTCGCACCTGAAATTTTTTCCGGCCAACTGCGGAGCAGTCAGCGATGAACATGGTGAACGTTTCCACCAGGATACCTCAGCGATGGAGAAACGCTACCAGGGGAAATGGAGTTCATCATTGTTAGCAGAGATACTGCTGGACAATA